>JAXIUT010000048.1:16005457-16053713 GCA_035586675.1 Eurytoma californica | reverse complement strand
ATAAAAGCTAATAACTATTATTAAAAATTACAATCAATTAATAAGTTTTATATGCAAGAAATTATTTCCGCCTGGGTACCTACCCCATATCGGCTCGAGTTACGCATTGACGGAAGTATACGACGGAACGTTTTAGTCGATGCTAATAGCGAAACGCCAAATTCGCTACACTCGCCCGTCACACAGTTTTTCAACTGACATGATTTTAGCGACCTACATAACGGAAGCTCGCAGCTTTATTTTTGACTAAATTGCGCGCGTTCACTGATTCAACTTTTCCGCCTCCAATTTACTACAATAGCTCTGCCTGGTCTATTCTAATCTTTGGCTTTAAAAGCAGTTTTTCATCAAAGCTTCCTTTTTCCTTTTTTTAAATAATTACTTTTCATCCATCTAAAGAAACTTTGAAATTAAGTTGATTTAAAAGAAAAACATTTATTTAGAATTCAATTTAAAAAAAGAATTATAAAACATTATTTTAATTGTTTTAACATTTTTTGTTAACTTTAATTTAAATATGTAATGATAGGTAATGATAGAAAGATAATCAAAATTTTACCTGGACACTCCAGGATATGATATTGCTGGTGAGTGAGGAACTGCAATTGGAGTAGAGACAGTCATGTTTGAATGACCAATGAAGTTTTCCTTCTCGCTTAAAACTTGCTCAACTGTGCATTCAGGAATTGAGGCTGATTCTGAGTCAACTGAGATACTTTGCTGTCTGACAATCGATCCAATGCTTGAAGTAGTAGATTTGGCAGGTGATGGTAAAGAATCAACCCATTGCTGAACTGGACTTGTACGACGGCGCATTTCCCAGATTCCTCGGAGCCAGTTTGACACACGTATTACTGCATCTTTACCAATGTTCTCTATATCAATACAAAGAAATAACTTTAGAAAAAAGACTGATCAGATCCAAAATTTTAGGCCAAAGTTTTATCTTATTTAGAAGTTTACTTAAATAAGAGTGATTGAAAGATTATGCAATAAAGTAAAAAATACATGTTACGTCTACCATATATCAATTGTAAATCAGGTCAAGGTCATATTCAAGTTAAACTTCTTTTTTCAAGTAAAATTGCTTATTACCAACTTTGGTATGTATAGTCTAAAGTTAAGTTAATAAGTCTAACTTTATAATTTTCCTTAATAATTGTTTGTTTTTCAATGTTAATGGGACATAATGATTGAAAATCACAGATAATTACATACTGTTCCACAGGAACAAAAGAATAATCTACAATTTTTTTTTAATATTTAACACTATTCAATGTTTCAAAAAAATACCTGGATCCATCATATCCTAGTTGCATGAATAAGAAGCAAAAAATGTAATAAAATGATTAATTATAAATATTTTCAAGATTGAAAGCACATACTATAAAATTATTTAACTATCAAAAAACTATCCTTTTAAATAAAAATTTTTTATAAAATTTCACTGCAAGTAAAAACTATTTATAAAACTATTAAATCTTTAATGATTTTGCAATCTCTCTGTCAAAATCATAATAACAGTTTCATACTTACTTCTTGCAAGTACAAAGCTCACTTATTTAGTTCATCTTGAAAAACTATAAATCAGAGTAAACAAGATTCATAATGAACACATAATAAAGCTAATTTGCAGTGAAGTATTTGCAATTATTACATTTACTAATCTTTACAGACTCTGTATTGTTAATACCATGATGCAAAAATATTTAAGGTCCCTAATCACTATACTGAGAAATCATTATCAATTAAAAATTTGCTTTTTTTCCAATAAAACATCCACTGGCTCGGTAATAGCTGAATACCTCATAGAGCCTCTAATAAAAACACACTCCATCATGATTTACGAGCGTTCACGAAACACTCGAAAAAACATCGCGTGGTATAAAAGTAAGTACACACAAACACGTCGCGCCGCGCCGTAATATAAAACACGCAGAAAAATTACGAAAGCAGCCGTCGGCTCGATTCCGCGTGCATCGTCCCGCAACGGATCCTCACACTATCAAATTAACATGCTCCAAAAGCGGGCCACCCGCGTGTTAGCCGCCCGACTCACAAAAGTATCACCAAAGATCAACAAAGTATGTAAGTTACACCTGGACAGACTCGACTCGAGAAGATGCCCAAGTGGCATGACGCGATGGCGTAATCGAGCAATCACCGCGCGCAGTGGACTCGCCGACGATGTCAGTACTGGATATAACGCTGCGCGGCCAACTGAGTATGTACCTTTCGCTTCGGATGTTCCTCGGGCGCGGGCATGGGAGCGCGCCGCCAGCGAGGAATTGGTCGCCGAGCGCGAGCGCGCCAGACGATCGACTACTGCCGACTGCAGCGGTCGACGAGCGCCGCGGCGAGGAGGGACACTTGTTAAAATTTTAACTCTTCCAGCGGCCCAGTGCGGCTCGTACGTGACAGCGCGCAGTCGCGCACACACATTTGTTGATGTTTTTTGCGGCCAGTGCCGTGGGCAGGCCCCGGCCGAGCCCGGACCCACGTGACCGGATCTATTCGGTTACCGCTAGATTCCGCGGCTATAAGTATTCTTTTCTCCCTTTTCCTTTCTTTTTGCTTCTGATGACGTCGGCGGCTCCGCTCCAAAAATTGCTTTCGTATGCTCGAAGATTCAATTGGCCGATATACGTTTACTGATATACTGCTTTATAATTTATTCATTAGAATTGCATTTATTTCAATTTCTAGTTCCTTTTTTTATATTTTGAGAATTACCGTTTTATTCTTTAAAATTTTAATTTGTGATGTTTCTAAAATAAATTATTTGGTTTTTATAGTTATTCGTAGAATACATAAATACGCATTGTTCGTAAAAACTATGTTATAGTTATAACCTAAAAAAAAAATTAAATTAAAAAAAAATTTCTTTAAAAGAAAGTTTAAAAAAGGAAAGCGGGAAAATTCCAATGTTGAGTTATCCAACATTGGAAAAAAAGTAGCCTTGGATTGGACAGGGTGCTCAACAGCGCTGCTGCAAGTTTCCGAGAAATATATATTTATATATATATAGGTATCACGTAAACACGTAACAGCATAACACTCGCGAGTATGTGCTTGCGTTGAGAAGAACGGGGTACCGAGGGTACCTAATGTCAACACTATATAGTCAACACGTTCGGGATCAAGACGACGTGAAATAAAAAGTCGCGCTACTCATAAAAGCGACGGCGGCGAGTGCACCCGCGTGCATCGACGAAAAAGGAGCAACGTACGTATAAATAAGCACGAAAATAGCGTAAAAAAGGAGTTGGAAGGAGGCGCGGTGACTCCGAAAGTCAATTTTGGAGCAGATCGAGCTGGGATAACCTTCAAATTGGAAAGGCAGTTAGCCTCTAAGTACGCGACTCAGGTCTGTGTCAACACGTGGTGCAACGCGCAATTTTAGACTGTGCACTATGTCTTCGAAAGGGAAAAGCAAAAATAGACACTCCGAAAGACGGAAGCGTCATGTCGTTGGGAAGGAGGAAAGGTATCGACAAGAAAGGGACAAGTCTGACAAGGAAGAGTCAGGTGAGATCGATGATGTTACTAAGATGTGGTCGTTATTTTGCAGGTGGGTTGATTGGTGTTTACTGTTTACTGTTGTTTGTTTTTAGAACCTGAAGAAGAATGGCCTATCCCTTTTCCTGTGGCAATGTGGGATCTGGAGCAGTGCGATCCCAAAAAGTGTTCAGGTAGAAAACTGGCAAGGCACAAACTTATAAAGACTCTGAGATTAGGTACTCGATTTTCTGGTATTGTTCTAACTCCTGTAGGAACTAAGGTTTGTAATTATTGTAATTTTTGTATAAAGTAGGTTGTTTAATGTCTAATTTAATTAAGCTAATACTTTTTCAGTGTGTCAGTCCATTAGACAAACAAATCGTTGAGGAAAATGGTTGTGCCGTAGTCGACTGCAGTTGGGCTAGATTAGATGATACTCCATTTAGTAGAATGAAAACTCCTCATCCAAGGTTACTGCCTTTTCTTGTAGCTGCCAATCCTATAAATTATGGAAAACCATGTCAATTAAGTTGTGTGGAAGCCATAGCTGCTGCGTTAATTATCACTGGATTTCCAGATGAGGCTCATTTCTATCTCGGTAAATTTTCTTGGGGGCATTCCTTCTTAGAACTAAATGCTGAACTGCTCGAGAGCTATGCAACCTGTTCAACTAGTGAAGAAATTATAGCAGCTCAAGATAAATTCTTAGCTCAAGCGAGACAAGAAAGGCAAGACAGGCTAGGTAATTATCTAATTGATGTCCTTTTTTTGTAAGCTGCATAGACATAGTTGTTTCAAAAACACCACGAATGATTAATCTGTGTGCTTTATTTTACAGCAATGCCAGATTTCCCACCATCAGAAAGTGAATCAGATGAGGAAGAAGAAGGTCAAAAAAGCGCAGAAAATAAAGAAAAAGATATCAAACCAACGCAAGATAAAAACGAAGAGAGTACAACCCCCGTCGAACAAACAAACACTTGATAACGTGCAATACTTCCGTATTCTCGATTTTGTAAATAACCGTCTCTCGAAAATTGCTCCGAAGACTTTCTATTAGGTAGATTTAATTTATTTCTTTACGCGTATTTATAAGCGAATGCTTGAAATACGTAAAAAAATACATGATTATACCAAAAAAATCATTGTATTTCATTAAGTCACCCTATGCAGCATAACAACTGATCTGTGCATTAACGTAAGGATTTCCGCGCGAGTTCAAGCACTCGCCGTCCTTGATACCGTTTTAAAATAAAAACAAGGTGCATTTAACGAGTTAAGGTTAAAATCGCGTTTCTCGTTATGTTTAAAGCACTCACACGCACCTTTCTCTTTCTTTTACTGCGCATTCTGTTGTCCCGATCGCATTACAATTGAAAAAGAAAAGTGGACCCGTCCCGTAGAAAAGCGCGTTCGGCGACTTACGAAATTGTCGGATGTCAATTCTGTATACCCTAGTTGTTTGTAAGCGTTTACGGCTCCATAAGTGAAATCGACCGACGACCAAGCGCGCGGCTGAATATGGAAAAGAGGAGACCGTGACGCCCACCCACGCGGACTCCGAAATTTTCGGTTAACTCTGTCTTTTTTCTTTGCGCTCGCGCTTTGTCTTGCTACGCCTCGTTATGGCCAGGCATTGAACTCTTTTAGTTCAGTGATCTTGACTCACACGTTATTTGAATATTTAGTGGAAAATCTTTTTTTCACTTTGCTGAGTTTTTTCAATGGTATTTTTAAGGTACCTTTGTACTTTACGTTGAAAAAATTTAAATGGATTTAAATTACAATTTTAGCTGATTGCATTGTAATTATTTTAATTTACGTTTTCATTATTAATTTATTAGTTACTGGCTTAGTAACTAGTAAGTTATTTTTATATAATCACCTATTGAATGCGATGAAGGTAATATAAATTTACGTACGCGTATGGGAAACAAACTGATCTCTCTGATCACAATTAAAATTTAAACTCCCACGAAGATTTTCTCTTACACGAAGAAAAAAGCACAATTTTAAATCTTAACAGACCGACATTCTTGGAGAAATTATAACAGTTTCTTAAAAAATTTAAGTTAACAAACTTTACGATATAGTTAAGATTCAAGTAAATTTTACAAGAAACTATCATAATTTTTCAAATGATATCGCGATCTGCGAGAAAATGAAAATTGATCATCGCAGTTATTAAAAGAGCTTTTTCTCCGTGTCCCCTTAATCGCCGCTAGTTTGCGATTGATGTCGCGCTTTCCACGCGGGACAGCATCAATCGATTTTACACGGAGGAAATATGCGCTATGCGCAAAATCCTGTTCCTCGCTTCATGAGCAGCATATGCCAGGCTCGCACTCGCGATCTCCGAAAAGATCCGCAAAGGCCAAAGACGCTAATGCCAGCGGTCAGCCGGAGGCGCTCTCGCGGCTATCCGCGTAACGGCCCTCGGCTCCGGAGCCGCCGCGCCTCGACAAAGGAGGTGCAGGCGCGCGCGCGGAAGAGGGCCGGAAAGTAAAAGTCCGCGCGCGCGGGGCGCGCTGCCGCTATAGGTACGTGGCTCGGGCTGGCCTCAGTTGAGCGGCGGACGGCGTCTCGCCAGTATCACACGGAACCGAGGCCCAGGCGGAGAGGCGAGCGGAGTCATGAGTGAGTAGCGGCGGGCCTTTTTCGGCCCGACCTTCGCCGGGGGCCCGTGAGTCACGCCGCCGCCGATTTCGCGCGGTCCCGATCGGACGCGGTGCCCCGTATCCGAAGGCTGCTGCGCGCGCGAGTCGCGGGCCCTTGATTATACTTATAGGTGCGATGCGCGCTTTGCCGGATGGGTGCGTGTGCAGGTACGGCGGGGAGATGCCTTGCTGGGGTTCCGCGCGCGCGAGGTTATTGTGACTTGTACGCGATGCTGGAGCGCACACGGGATGTGCGAGATTATCGGTACCGCTACGCGATGGGTTCGTTGAATTTTTCCACGATGTTGGCCGAATCGCTGATTAACTTGCAGCAGTTCTTTTTAATTTTACAAACTTTGGTTGGAACTAGTCTTATCCAGAAATAAATAATTAAAATTTTGTTTACATTTTAAAATTTATATTAAAATTCAGTTGAGGATTTCTTTTTTCCTTTTATGGTACATTAACTAAAGCAAAAGTAGTAGATTATAACGACCTTTGTTTTAAGAGTGATTAATCTTTTGGCGTTTCGCATAATTTAACATCATTAAATTCAAATACTTAGTGATCAAATAGCAACGGATTGTGGTTTCACCCAGTAATCGTATTGCATAATTTATGTATAAATCAGGTTGTTTATAAAATAATGTAATAATATTTTAATTTACTTGCAAATTATTAAACAAAATTATATAATTTACGAAAAAAACCCAATCAGTAAATGAATTGATATGAAATCACTAAAACATTTTTTCAGCATATAAATCTTAAAAACTACTTTGAATAAACTTTATAAACGAAGAATGCAATATGCAATAAAATCCGAATTCCCTTTTTTCCTAAAATAGTTCAAAAGAAAACATGGTAAATGTGTATATCGGATCAAAGTAAAAGTTCCATTAATACTCACGTGCCGATAACATCTATATTATACGTGAAAGCAATTTGGTCCACATCAATGAAGCTGAATCGAGCATTAGCGTACTACACCTATACGTGCGGTAAAACTGAAAGTAGATGGACGGAGAAAAAAAAGCCACGGCCTTTACGTCTGAGAAACGCACTTGCAAATCTGATTATTAATGAAAAAAATAGGAATATGGAGAGAGAAATATTTAACGGTGATGTTCGCTTATTTATAGTTATGACGATTCTCCGTGGGTAGTTATCGTTCTTGTACTCATTTTGTAATGTGTGTTTAAAGACATCGTGAAATGTGATATTGCTTGCTTTTAGATAAATAATTACAACTTGTTATGATGTTCCTTTTTTTTTAAATTTAAATTATAATGTTAAAAATAACTGAAAAATATGCTAAAAATTTATTATAGATTTATTTTATTAGTCAGTCATAACGAATTTAACGATAATTCATATTCTTATATTTTGTGGGGACATTAACTGATTATTTTCAAATCTGAAATATTATTTTAATATTTATCTTAATTTATTAGCGCATCATTGCTGGACGTAAACGTCTTGATAAAATTTAAATTACATTCGATATAGAGTATACATTATTATATCTGTAAAAGCGTGATTTTTATCAATAACGTGTTAAATGTAATGGTAAATTTTGTTACGATAGCTTACATGTTGAATAATATTACTAATAGCGAAAGTGCGCAAGCAATTTAAACACAAGATTACTTAAACTCACTCATTTTATAATCTAACCAAATATCATATTGATACAGATGTAATTACTATTACTTAAAAATTTATTAAAATTGAAATATATAATTTTAAATTGAATAAATTTATTTTGCTATTGTTTCTCAACTTAAAAATTTTATCAGTCCTTTATAAAAACAATATTGATAACTAAAACGGTATAAGTAAATCTTATAAGAAATGCAATAACGAATAAATTGTTTATCTTTCAAACAATACGACTACTGAGATCACTGCACCTAGAATCTCGATAAAAACAACTGGTTCCATTCAACGCATCTAAAGCGAGGCAATTTAAATGCAACCGCGATCAATCTTAACAGGAGCAACAAAATCACGTTTGACATGTAAATTCGCAGACCGAATAGAGCGCAGGGCACATAAGCGACGGTCTCAAAGAAAGCCCCAGACAACGAGGGCGAATAAAGGGCTCGGGGCCCATAGCTGTCAATTGGCTAATTCGATAATCGCGCTTGCATTGTGTGCGCCTCCTCGAGACCCGTCAGACAGCCGCGCGCGATAAAGTAAGCGCATGCGAAAAAATGCGGACTTTCTTATGTGTCTTAATTCGAGGAACCGCTGGGATAAATAATTTAGTTTCGGCTGCGCGATCTCGGCCTACATTGTAGCGCTTTCTTCCGATGTTTTTGCAATTCAATTCGGGAGAAGTACTACGTGCGAGAGGAGAGATTACTGCGGACGCGATCCGAGCCGATGCTCATCAACGTGTGCTAATTTTTTTTCTTTTAATTTGTTTAGTCTTTCGAGTGATTTTAATTTCACGAGTAAAGGATCTGAAGTTGTTTAAAATATTTTAAAAGTATCTTTATCTCAAACAGGTTTGGTAATTAATTAAAGCGATTCTACCTAAATTAAAAACGTAAACATCTTATAATTAATTTCAAAATGCTTCCTCTTCCAGGTATATCTTTTAAAGATCTTTAAAATATTTTTTACGCGGATTGATCTTTTTAAATTGGATCAGATAAATAAAATGATGTTACTGAATAATTATCTCTTTTCAAAAAATGATCGACAAATGATTTGCTACAGTTATTTTAAGAGGGGAAATAGTTGATCCTAAAATTTGAAATTAATGTTTTTCAAGTTTAAAATGTAAAAGAATAATTTTTATAATACTTTAATTTACTTTTTAATTTTTGATCTATTATTATTTATTAGTTACCAAAGGTAATAAAATATTCATTTAAGTAGTTAAATTAGTTAACATACGCTGATTTTCAGTGAACTACTTATCAATGAAAAAAATTCAGCGCTCGTACGCTAAAATATTATCCACAACTTGTAATCCAAACTTTTTATTAATTTATGGGAAATGTATTTTTTTAGTTCACTCAAGCGCAATTGATTCTTTTCACAGAAGCGTTTAACGACGATTGTTAAGGCTAAATCCTAGAAAATATTTCACGCGCAATTCATTGCCGCCTTGGCTCCTCTAGACAATGAGTCGAAAGTGTGCCAGTGCCTTCATACACAGCTATCTACTTCTGTCTCGTACAACTCGCACGCTCAATCCCCCACAAAAGAACGAGAAATACCGCGGATATTATCGAATCGCCTAGTTTTTATTTTTTACTTATTTTTTTCAAAAATCAAACGAGTTCCCCTCGAGAGAGACGGAAAAGCCGCGTGCACATTGCCCCGCGCACGCCGGCAGTCAACGAACTTTCCCTCCTCGGGCGATGCAGCGCTAACAACGACAACATAAAGAAAAAGCCGCGAACGCTCGTCGTGAAAATCGCGCAATCGCGCCGTTTTCGAATCGTTTTCTTCCATAGCGATCGGCAATAATCGCCGCGATAGTTTCTTGCGCCGTTATGCACACTGCTCGAACTAATGTCTGACATTTTTTTTTGCCTTTTGCTTGTTCCAGGGGACCATTACATCGTCGGCTTTGCCATCGTGCTTGCCGTAAGTCTCTGCTTCGCGAGCGAAAGGCTCCGATATGCGATTTATCTTAATACATAATGATAATGCACTATGTAAGACGTAATTTATGCAAGCTTAACGACTTTGATAAATAAGTGGAAATAGTTGGTTTTCCATTTTACGATGTTATTAATAAACTAATTATTTTGAAGTTGTTCCATAGCTTCTGGTGATTTTTAGTTCTTCATAACGGAGGTGGTTAACGGAATTGATGATTTTTTAATTTATCGTATCCCGAAAGATTATGCATAATTTTATATCTTATCTAATATTATAAAATATTATTATCAAATACATAATATTCCGACAAGCTTCAAAATTGATCGGATCATTCTTCACAGTAACGTACTGCAATTTGATCAGCAAAAATTATAATTTCTATATAATTTTCAATAAAAAAAATTGTACATATTATTTTTTAATGTTCATATGAAGATATAAGATTTTTATATTTTTCTGTACATTACAAGCAAAGCTTTGGTCTTTCACAATTTTTAAAGGAAAACTGCGCAAAACTAGTGATTTACACATGTTCATTCAATACTGCTTTACGTTAAACAAACGCGTAAGGTAATCACACATTTTTGCGTCTTTTAAGCGAATTAGAAGAATCATTTACTTTACGCATAAGACACTATTTTCTTAAAATCATAGTTAATTCCTATATTAAACACACTTCTGAAATGACTTTGAATATTGAGGATAAAATCACGCGAGCAATATCTATCTGATCGAAAAATCACCAGAAGCTTCGATCGAGTCGCGGATAAAAAGAAAGAGCGATCCCCGCGAGAGTGGACGTGAAAGCGCGGCGTTGCGCAATCCCCTTTAAAATCCGCCTGAAACTGACCGACGGTGATGTGACGGGCGATCGGGCAGGTGCTGCTAGCCACGGTGGACGCGGGCGACATGCTGCGCAAGAGCATCGTCTTCGACAAGAACACGCCGGACGTGTTCTACTGTCCGGTGCACAAGCCCACCGGCTACGACAAGATGATCGTCAAGGCCAAGCCCCTGTCGCGGCTCTGCCAGTTCGAGGGCGGACCCATACCCAAGGACTACAAGAGCGATTGCTACAACGACGTCGACGAGACCGAGTACGCCTGCAAGGAGAAATACAGGATCATGGTGAGCCGACGAATTGCTTTAGTCTTTTGAGTTTCCGGCGCGAGGTCCCCGTCAGAAGGTGGACCGGAGGAAATGGATTATCAGGAGGGCGAGGCGCGGCGATGCACGGGAGGCTGTTTTTTTTTCACGGGGGCCGCTAATAAATGTTATTGGAGTATTTGGGTTATTATTTTAAAAAAATTTCTTTTATGTTATTTACAAACTTTTAAGGCACTTTTCGCACTACGTTAAATCGGGTATATCCACTTAAAACTATATAAGTATATGAAATCTAGTTTATCTGAATAGCGTATGTAACTAGAAAAAGGTTGGAAAAGTAATTTAATAAGTACCTTAAAATTAAATGAGATTTTGGGCAGAATAATTATTCGACGTTTAAATACATTAAGCAGATTTCAGTTTTATATTTAGAAAAGTAAATATTCTCGCTATACTTAATAAAAATAAAAAAACTAATGGAATTTTCCTGTTATCTTGATGAGTCAAAAACTCCTTGACTCACAAAGAAACTTCGAAAAACCCATTCTACAATCATTAACGACGCTTTTGAAACATTAATAAATTCAAGAAATACTATTAACAATATTAAACTTCGTCTTAGCTTCGCTTTCAAAACGAAACTAAATTTTCAAAAAAACATTTACCTTCATTAAAAACAACTTTTACATTAATTAAGCGACGTTTCTAAACGCTGTAAAATAGTTCAATAAAAAAAGCTATAAATTCATTAAATCCGTCGATCCGTCGACCTTCGAAACAGAGCGATTTTAAGATACGAAACTGCCGCAAAGAAGAATATATTGGTAACTGGACCGATCCGCATTTTCCCCCACAGCTCAGCCTCATAACACGAAACATTAACGCCTCCCTCAAAAAGCTCACTCAATTAAAGATAATACTCCATCGATTCAATTAAATAGATAAGAGAGGGCACGAAAGCCCCGTGCAGTCGTAGATTAAAAGATTGCCAGGGCAGCCGCCAGCAATTGGCCGCGGTGGAGTCTTGTTTTGTAATTGAGGCACAATTCCCCCCACCCCTCCCCCGCCCCCTAAGATTGCGATCAGGGTGTTGGCAATGTCGTTTTATCTTCTTAATTGCAGAAGCGACTGAAGAACGTGGACGGCGAACAGCAATGGCCGGTCGACAATGAGTACACCGACAAATAGGGCCTGAAGCGCAGCGGCCGCCTGACGTCCCCTTTATCACACACACCCCCCTTTCCCCTTTCCCCTCCCTTATTTAACACAATATTTATCGTAACGTTAGAGTTAATAACGTGTCACTCGCGAAGTCTTTTTTTTTATTTATGCATTATACAGTCTTGTTTACACGCAATCGTCGAGCCTTTCGCTTGAACTTCATGTGCAAATAATTAATATTGTAATAATTTTTTCAGTATATTATACAAAATAGTGGTGCAATATTTTATGTACTATGTATACCGTTAATAGCGACGACGAGAGTCTGATCTTTAGTCTTATGGTCTATATTTTAAAGAATTTTCAGAATTTTGTTTGTTTTGCATGATCGTTCAGAAAACGGGGCTAATTGCACTGTTTCTTGCGTTTTTGTGCGAGAGAAAAATAAAATTACTGAAGATAAGAGTTATCGGGTGGTTTTTGGGTAACAACTTTTACGAGGGTGCTGTTAACTTGAACGTTTTTCTGAAGTGACTTTGAAACGATTGACTCTCATCATCGCATCATTTA
Organism: Eurytoma californica; assembly: GCA_035586675.1. Lineage (NCBI taxonomy): Eukaryota > Metazoa > Arthropoda > Insecta > Hymenoptera > Eurytomidae > Eurytoma > Eurytoma californica. The sequence goes on along the minus strand of JAXIUT010000048.1, from coordinate 16,041,093 downwards.
TAAGAAAGTGTTATTTGTAAACAAACAAGCAATAAATTTCAATATTTTTCCACGATACATCACGTAACATGCTTTTATTCAACGTCCTTTAATTAACCTGTGTGTTTTTAATTGGTTTACTAACGGGGAATTGGTACGATTAACAACTGTTTATCCAAGCTTTATTAACTTTTTAACGAGTATAACTAACAAAATGTTCGTTCTAAATTTTTTATGTTTCCTACGAAAACGTTACTATATGTACCGTAGCGCAACTGTTTTTGATAACGGAAAAAATACCACTGCCGTTATGATTTTTTTTAATGTTTGCTAATATGTTATACATTTTTTCGGTGACTAATTTTTCTTAAAAGGACTGTTGTAGTACTGAGCGAGCTATAAATGTTGGACAAAATGTTAATTGTTTACGTACCTTTATCCAAGTTTTTTTGTTCATCTTTTATTCTGTCTGTCCAAGTAGTTGTTTTAGAAACAAATATTTTTAAATAATATTTTATTCCAAAGAATTTTGCAACTGAATTCGCCCAAGGATGGTATGTAAGTTTCAAGTATGTTTACTTTAAAATTAATAAAATTTATTTGTATTTAGTAAAAACTTCGCTGTTTATTTTTTTAAAGTTATGTGGATTTCATTAGGTCAAACGGCCTGAGTACAAATTAGATACAACATATGTAAGAACTATTGCTTTGAAAAAAAAGAAAAATTTAACGCGATAAAAGTAATGTGTAATTTTTCGTGGAATCGCAACTTATAACATAAAAACAATGCGTTGTTTCAGATGAGAATGCACCCACCAGGCAGTGACACACCGTACAACGGAACACGCCTGGAGAAGTTCATGAAGTACGATGACAAGAGTTTATTGAAAAAGATGACGAAAAATTAAATCATTTCGGTCGAAATTTGAAAAAGGTGCATCACACACTACCTCTTCGCTTTCTAACGAATAGTCAAGCAACTTTGCGAAAACGACACTCCTACGTGTAAAATAAAATTTTTTTATTTAGGAAATATGTCGATAACGCGAAACTAAAAACCGTCGATTCGACGATTAACTCAATTAATGCTGTGATTTCTTTTTGAAGCTATAGTTGTTGATGTTTTTTTAACAGTTCTTCAACTTATTGTGTAAATATTAATTTTATTCAACTTGTTATGACGATTAAAAATTTGTTAATAAATTAAAACAATAACAATTTTAAATTTGTTTTCATTTTTATCAGTGACCTTAATGATTGTGTAAACATGGGTTGGATAGGTTTGACAATAATGGCATTAGGCACTAACTGTCGTTCATATGAAAATGTAATTAGATTTTTTAATTATAATAATCTTATTAATTACACATGAAGCAAACGCTCGCTTAATAAAATGGAGATTCAATACACAACAGTGTCGAATTAAGTAGACTTTTGTGCTATGATTAAAAAAGAATTTCTTGAATAAACACTAAATTCGTATATTCAGGCTTTTTACGAACTGTAAGAAAAACACAATGAACAGTCTGCAATACATTTTGTAAAATTCTTAAATTGTTAATACTACCCTTACTTTATGTTCGGTGTAGGATATCATAACGGCTTCTTTTTGTATATAAATTATACAAAAACATTTTTCAATGATCACAAAGTCTATTTGGTAAGACGTTTTATACATGCAGTCGTTTTACACTCCCTAAGTCATATGTACATGAATGATACATTTTAAAATAATCTAGTATTGGATAATGATAATACAAATCTGGAAAAATATCAATTGCAACAAGTACATTTTGTGTACTAAATATTAGAAAATGTTAATTTCAAATTTGTAAAGTTATGTAAATATATAGAAAAAAATAACAAAATTTTTAAATTCTTTGAAATAAGATCAACATAAATATATTTATTTCCAAATGAATTTTCATTGATATTTTTAAGAAAACTATACTTTGAGCGCATGCAATTTATCAGTTCTATTCAGCAGCCTTTGAAATAAATTTATATTTCTTAGTTACTGTATTAAAATATACTTTTATCGTCTTTTAAAATGTTATAAATGATTAACCATAAAGACCAATCAATGCAATTTAATTATTTAATTTTACTTGAAAAAATCTAGTTATACTATTATCACGGCATTTCGAAATCGTTTGGTTAAACGATGTAATTATTTTTAATTTCTACTCCAATCTACTCCTTAATCCGGAAGATCACACGCTTCCTGAGTAACAGCATTAAGAAAGAATAAAAAATTGAGGAACCGACCGCTGAATGTTACTGGCTTCCTCCTATCCTCACAATACCAGCTTGCCACCGTTGGACGCACGAATTTGCGCAACCTGCTCCGGCGTAAGTATGAGCTTGCCGCCGTTCGGCAGCGCAAGTGCATAGTGGCTGCCAGTTTCGTTCACGACGACGACGAGTTGAGTGGCCTGACTGACGACAGTAGGCACGGGTTTGATCGGACTTAACGAGATATTGCCCTCGTTCATGCGCTGCAGAAGTTGTGCAGGCAGTTCAGGCTTGCCTGTTGGTACAGGCGCAGGCTTCGGTCTTATCGGTAGCGGCTTTTCACTACTTTTCTCGGTTACAATCATCTCAATTTCGTCGTCACTGTCGCTCAGCACGATTAACGACGTCGTCTTTTGGCCTTTAGTTTGGACAACATTCGCTTTTGCACTTTGCAGCTGCGTGGTTTTGTTACCTGGAGTCGGCATACGTGGAACACCCTGAAATTATTAAAATTCGTAATATATCATAAATAAGCGCACGCTTTAAAAAAAAAACAAATGCCTAATGCAAAAATAGTACCTGACGTTTCGGAGTAGGAGGCCTCGTGAGAAGCCTCTGCCCTGGTCTGAGAACGTTCGGTAAAATAGGTGAGCTCCTGATGACAGCTCCATTGGGGTGTGGAAAATTTGGCCGAGGTAGCGGCATTCGATTATTGTGTAAAGGTGCGCGCATTCTGTATGCAATCTGACGGGGCGGTGCGAGTGTTGTCGTATTAATGATTCGTGGCTGTGGTACTTGCGTCTGCTGAAGCTGTGGCTGATGTTGTTGCTGAGGCGTCGTCGCTACGTACTGCACGTAATTTTGACCAGTTTGCACAACTGGTTGTTGGGTTTGGACAAATTGCGGTTGTTGCTGATACACCACCTGAGGACCCGTGGATGCAATGAACGTCTGCTGCGACGTTCCGGCTATTATTGGAGCAGAATTTTGTACTATGTAGTTTTGTGCAGGATTCTGTTGCACATAGTATCCCTCAGTTGAGACTGATTGGACCTGTTTTAAAATATTTGGTTTGAGTTTATGTAGATATTGAAAAGGTTTAAATGAATGCATTTCAAATGATTCTTCTCGTATAACGACTAATCATTTCTTACCTGAGGAGGTACTACTTGGGAGACGAAGGCAGTTGGCTGAATGAATTGGTTCTGCTGTACAACTGCAGTGACTGGGGGGTTCTGTTGCATGACATAGTAATTCGCCACGGGCGCTTGTCCCGTAGACACTACGACATAATTCGACTGCATGCAAGAATTACCAACATTTTGATTAGTGGAATCGTAAATCGGTCCCTCATCCTTGATATCCAACACCGAATGTAAATTAGGATCCTGGGGCTCGTTTTTTACGGAATTTAAAGGCACTGCCGAAGTGGCCGCTGTCGAAGAGGCTGCTGCCGAAGAGGCTACTGTCGAAGAGGCTATTGCCGAAGAGGCTAGTACCGAAGAGGTTACTGTTGATGCGGGAAGGAGCTCTGGCATGGGCCGCTTGGTGTGACTGGGAATTGGTGGGCCTAATGGTGCTCTAGTAACAGCTTTGAGAGGAGAATGCTGTCGCAGCGGAACCTCCTGATCGACCTTAATATTTTGTAGTTTGTGTTGGAATGACTTTAATCGTCGACTTGCCGCTACGGTAAGAAAATATTCTTCAGTTCATAGTCACTATTTTTAAATTTAGTAAGTCAGTAGTAAGCAATTGAAGATACTCACACGGACGTTTATTTTTCCTTTTGCGAGAGCTAGGTAAAATCCAGTCTTGATCTGAGTCCTCCTCCTCGGAATCGTCGACTGGCTCGCGGACTTTCGTAGGAGTGTTAGGAGTGGATGCACTGACCTGTGCGCTGGGAGTCGCATAGATTGCCTCAATGTCGGCCCACCCGTCCAGCTTTTCCTCTTCGCTTTCTTCGTCAGAAAAGAACTGCTCGGTGTAGGACGAGACGCCTCGGGTTCGCAGGACTCGCTTTGATTGTTCTGGTTCTATTTCAAAACAAGTATAAAATTAATCAAGCGAAATTTAAAAAAATAATTTAAAATACTTTTCATATAGAAGTAAATTTTCTAAAAATTAATTTAAAATGTATCATTCAGTTTGAGCGCAGTAATTTTTCGAATTGTCTTCAATAGCATAAAATAAACTTTAGAGAAGTTTTATCTTGTTTTAAATTAACGTTAGAATTAACGAGAAAGAGGCTGTCGTAAAAATGATGAACGTACCGCTTTCTTCCTCTTCTTTTTCCTCCTCTTCTTTGTCGCAGGAAGCTGTTCCTTCCTTTCCTTTGTCCGCCGTTTCCGCTGCTTGGCACTGGTTGTCTGCAGCAACCTTTTCCTCTTCAGCTTCTCCGTGGTTGCGTTGGGCTTCTTCAGGAGGGGGCTCCGCTCCAGCAGGATCTGCGTGTGGTTGCGGCTGCGACTCAGTCGCGTCGGCGCTAACTCGGGGTACGGGAGGTTGCGGTAGCGCGAGTGGATGATCCGACCCGAGGCCCTGAGGACCAACCAGCCAACGGTTAGAGCCCTCCTCGCCGTAACCCTCCTGATCCTCCTCCGCCACGCTACAACACAGTCGCATAAACCTCATAGCGTCTCGCATTGCGTCACGAGTATGCAGGCATAGATGTACCAAATATCGTATTGCTTTTATTTACAAACGAGCAGATACTTTAAGTAGATGCCACCACTAACTAATTTAGGCTCAGATCATGCATTCCTTTAATTACGAATCAGACAAGTAGTACTGACTCTAATTTTATTCACTTCGTTTTATTATTATCTAATTTCGACCGTAGATTTCTATGGTTTTCTAATGTATAAGCATAAGCGTGCTTATTTTGTTTTATCGCTAAACTATAAAGAGGAATACAACGATAGAAATTAGATATTTTTACTCTATTTACACCAGATGTACCTTTTGTACCCCATGCCTGCAAGAGACGACTGCAGAGGACTATGGTTTTGGTAGGTTGTAGGCTTGGCGTTTAAAGAGTATAGACAATACAGCAAAGAATATAAATTCATCCATTAGACGACGGGACTGGTACACCATATACAAGCAATAGGCTAGTACACCATATACAAGCAATAGGCTAGTAGAAGTCCCGTTTTATAATATGTTAAATTTTCCAATCAAAATCAAAATAAAACTCAATAAACTCGGTATTAGTTTTTGATACTTATGAGTATTTGTCTTTACTCCATTGAAGGATCAAGATGAAAAAGCAAAAATATGTAGAAATAAAATAATGGTTAATGAATAAGCAAAGCATTTTTAATTAGTCTTAAAAATAGAGCATGCATTAATTTTAATTACACTAAAAAATCAAAGTATAATATAAATAAAAAAAAAGTTTAATCATGCATGTTTCTGCAGTTTTCTTAACCCTTAAGAAATCACAGATACTTTAATTTTACTGAGAATGATTAATTAATTTATATTTACCCATTTTCAAAATTATTCCACTCTCTCTGAAGCTTATTTCGAGCCTTTTTTGTAGATTCTTTTAAAATACTTTCAACTTTTTCTAATGAATCAGACAATATTTTCATTCTTTTAAGTAGAATTTCTTCGCATACTGGCCGAATAAAATGCTGGAATGTAAATACATTTTTGTAATAAGTACATCTAAGATTGACATAATTACTAATTTAGTTGCTTACTTCTTTCTTTGTTTTAAAACCTGGTAAAGTCTTATCCATGGAAATACACTCTGTCAAATCCTTAAGACTATCTAAACTATCTGCAACGAGTTGAAAAGTTGAAACATTCAAATCAGTAATTAACTGATCAAAATCCTCGACCTTCCATTCATCAAATTCACCACTCGATTCCATCTAAAATAACATACACAAGTTTATTAAAAAAATCATTTATCGCAATCCTTTCTATTATATGTATTACAAACCTCCATTTCTGGTGAAGAAACCCTACAAAGTTTATCCCTTAACTCTATGGAACATAACTCCTCACTTTCACATACATTTAACATATCTTCTGCATCTTCAACTTCTAATTTAATTTCTGAAATGTGCTTGATTCGAGCGCTACGCCTCGTCCCGGAATTACTCATTTCTGAGTCTGACTGTCCATCGTCATCAAAATTGCGGCAATTTTCGAGTGAGATTTCATCGTCTTTCACGTCTGTCCATTTGTCCAAACTCGCCTCGTCTGTCAGACACTCACCATTGACCGAAGTATCACATTTTTTACTTTCCGACAACTTCTCGTCGTCTGATTTTGAAATATTTACATCCTTTGGCAGACTTCCGTCCATTTCCAGCTGCTTGTCTGTAGTTTTTGAAGCATTCTTAGAGCTCATTTCTTCGAGTTTCTCGTCGTCAGTTTTAGAGCTCTTTGATAAATCGTCCACTGTAGAAACTGAATTTTCCTTAAGAATTGAATCTTCAGGTTGGATTGATGTTGACTTACCAAGATCAGGATCTTCCACAAGTTCCTTTTCCTTCAAATAACAAGAAATATTATTTTCAATCTCTCTTTTTAAACAGTAATAATTTATTCAAAAATTAAATATATATACCTCTTCTTTATTACTACTACACGTGTTCTCTTCTTGGAAGGGCACGCTAGTATTTTTATCATTGTTTTCACTCTTTTCCACAGCCACTTCCCCGGAAATGTTGGTCTCGTATCCGCTGGACTTGGCAAAACTGCAACTACTCATTTCCGAAGTTTTAGAGGAACTTCTAGAACTACGATTGAAGTGGGCATCGACTGAATTAGAATTCGAATCGATGAGGGCTGGATCGACCGAGGACAATTCGAATTTCTTACGATCCTTTTTCTTTTGAATCGGCAACGAACCGGTGCTCCAGCGGGATCTTCGTTTCTTCCTCTTGGTCACTATTCGTGGAACGGCCTTAGGCTCCTCCTCTTTCACTAGTACCTCTACCTTTGGTTTTTCCGTGACTGGAGGCTAAATAGATAATCGTGTTAGAGTATTCAAAAAGAGAAATGTTTATTCAAGGAAACTCAGTTTTACCTTTACAGATGACAAAACTTTATTGTCCAAACAAAGCCTGTATACTCTGAGATCGTTGTGTAGGAACTGTGGAAAGTAAATGTATCGAGCTCCATACCTATCAATGCCAAGTACAGTTTCGAATTGACTTTCTAACGGCTGTTTTGCCATTTCCTCCTGGATTGCTTTCCTCGAGTGCTGTATTAAAAAATGTTAAATACATAATTACATATAAGTATTAAATAATCACGATAAAATTTATACAAAAATCAAGTACCATAGCAGTATCGCAAATGCTTTTTAAGAGCCAAACTCTCTGCTTGAAACTAAAATCCTGAAAGTCTTTTCCGTCAATTTGGTCAGCATCCGGAAAAATTTTCCAAAATTCCGGTTCCATTCCGAGTGTATCGAAAACCTAAATCGTAAAAAATAATGAAGTATTTGCTGATAAATTTATAATTAAAAAAAAAAAATCGGCGTGAAAAACAAATAAAATGGCCACGAATTTCTGCTTTACCTTAATAGGGTCCTGACGTTTTGCCTGATAAATTTTAAACCAGCTCTTCAATTTGTACATTAAAATGTTGGTCCAAAATTCGTATGGCATCGGAGGTACTTTGTGAAGTTTCGATTTCGTGGTTGACGGCGAACTAAAAAAAACAAGTACATCAATGAGAAATATTTAAAATGTCTATTTTAAAGAAAATAATAAATATTATGAATAATACCTTAGCAGGCCTGTCATTATGTGAGCCAGTTGCTTAGAAGCTTTTGGCATAAGAAGCATCCGCTCAACTTCGTACATCGATAAATGGGTAATATTAAATGCTTCTTTGGTGAGTTGGAGAAAATGATAGATTTGCGGAATCTGAAAAGCATCAATCATGTCATGTATATATCATATTCAAATACATATTAATAACTTTTTTAAAAGAAAAATAGATGTTTTATTTTATTGTATTAAAAAAGTTCGCAAGAATTTAACTAAAAACAGTTTTGTTTTAAAATCACTCATACGCTACCTCCCACATGGTCTCCATTTCATCTCTAAGGTTCTCCGGTAATATCTGATCCTTCTCCCACTCGAAGACGGCCTTGTCTTCGACTCCGAGCCTGCGCTTTCGATTTCTTTTGGACATTTTGTTCGCCTGCAAAAAAAAAAAAAAAAATAAAAGTATTACTCACCCAAATAATAGGTAGCTACACAAATACACGACTAAGCACTCTCAATCATAATTCCTTTATCGCCAGTTCAAGCATGTAAATGTAATAATTCGCGACAATGAACGACTCCATTGTTCACGGTCTTATCTACCTACATGAATCTAAACAAGAGCCTTGATGGATCGTCCCATCCGAGGGGTTGAAAAAAATGAAGCCTGATCGCGTGGCACGATGGAAGCCAATCGATCGTTCTCTTAATTAGCGCTCACGCACTATCCGGCAGTTGTGCTTAATAGGAAAAACGTGTTGCTCGTGAAAGTTCATTAAATGAGGATTAACGTAAAACCGTAATACCTACATTGGACAATTTTTAGCTACGATAATTATCTGCTGAATTTTTACATGCGCCATAAATATAATCTGCATAAAGTATGTGGGGAATAAATAACCATGCCATGTGTTTATTAAAATTGCACATTTCTTTTCGATTTAAGGCCTACATAAAGTTGACGCTTCGTTAATCGATGGACATTTTGATTTGAAAGGTAAAAAAATATGGTATCACTTTTTGTTTTTATTAGAAAATTGTGACTGCAATTATCTGCTACATCATTCTTCGTAAACAGCATTAAAAAATTAATTATACAATAACTAGTAAATATAAATTAACTCTTCTTACGCTCTCATTTTCAAATTAAAATATTTCACACTAAAAAATATTATTAAAACATGAATTAATATTCAGATATCATTAATTATGTTAATTTTAGCATGTTAAATGTTAAATATGTCATCTCGTAGAATATGTATTATTTTGTCATATATTAAAAAAGAAAAACAAAAAAAAATAGAAAGATAATTAATGAACAAAAGCAAACATTCAAAGTAGTTCAAAAACAATTTCCTAGTAAGTTAACAGCCTCAAAGCAAAGAAAACAGAAAAATTCATAACTCATCTACCCCGGCTCATCAACATAGATACACCCATAGCCGTAATTCCCAAGTATAAAGAAATCGATCCTGAAAAAAAGACGACAAGTAACACTTTCGGAAAAATTTGTAAGAGAGTCGCTGTTTGTGCAGATAAAGGTAATGGATCAACGAAACAGTGGCGCAGTAGCATCGATTATGTCAACATGCTGCCAGATATCAATCGGCACGTCGCGGAAACTTTCACGTGATCTACCCCCTTCACCCTAATTGTCACGACCAAGCATAGTAAATTTAAGGGTAGTCACGTTACCTGTTTATTTAACGTCTCCCACTAACATATTTTACGTATAAAAAATTATTAAAATAAGTGCGCACGCAAAGTCAGTCGCTGTCTGACTAATCCGTTAAAACGCAGCAAGGGACGTAGTGGACGCGCGGTGCACGATCCAATAGTGTGTAACGAGTGTCATCTTCTACTTTCGTAAGGTAAACCTCGCGAATGCACTGTGCAGCGAATTTTCCACGTCGCGGTTGTTTTCTTTAAAACTAACGGGTGGATGCCGTCGCTGGGATCGGTGAGAGGCTCTCGCGGGGGTGAGACCGAAAACAACAATTATCGGTAAGGGATCGTGGATCGATCGACCGGCGGGCACATAGAGCGCGTGGCATGGAGAGAAAGGCACAAGGATCGGAGGCTCGTCAGCGTAACATCCAGATCCTGGATATCAGCAACCATCTTCACACCCTTATACGCCTCGGGTACACCAGCGATTTTGTTGCCACCCCACCTAGCTTGCCTACTAACAATACTGAACAACGGGTAATTTATTTTTTATCATTTAATGTATATTATTAAGAAGATTCGCGAACTGTTACATTACACCTTTTAGATGAGGCAATGGTAAAACATACATTGTTTTTATACTTTTTCTTGATGATTCATTGTCAACGAGTAAAAATGTGAAGATCGGCGTAAGAAATGCAAATTAAGAAAGACAACTGTCTGGCTTATGAGACCTGTCTTACTTGTCACATCTGTCGCGCTTGAATTTCTAAAGAACGTCTCTGTAATAAAAACAACTTATAGTGTTACAAACCAAACCTCAATTATATTTTTGTGGGTACGTTTACGATGTTCTTCGCGATATAAATTCAGTTCTTTTAAATTAAATCGATATTATTATTTTTATGTTATTAATTCTTTTTGCAAAAGGGCATAATGCGCTTAAAAATTTAAACTTAAAAGCTTCAATAGATGTTTAATTTTAGAGTACGAGTGATTCATGAAATTATATTAATCATTCCTTGTGCGATTGCCATCAAGTTGGAACGGCGTTTTCCAATAAAATATAGCACGATGAACGAGGAGACGATTTGGAGGCGTTGGCACTCGAATATGCGAAACTTGAACGGCGATGAGACTAACAAATTCACGAATTCAGCGCGAAAGCGCACCGTCGGTTTTTCTTTTGGTCAAATTCAAAGTAACTCCTATAATTCGCCGAATAATCAAAAAGTGAAGGTAGCGCTTTTTAATCGATTTTCTTTTAATAATAAAAAATATGTACTTCTTTTAAACTACTTATAGCAATCGTCGGACAATTTAAATGTGCTTAATTACAACAACATGTACAATAGAGTATTAGTGAGCCAGCGGTCGTCGTTAAATAACGAGTAAGGAAGACATTACTTTATTTTTATTTTTTGACAAGTAATTGTTTTTTTTTTTTTTCATTTGTAGTATTCGCAAAAGAAATATTGACAATGAACCGAACGTGCCCAAGACAAATATTTTCAATTCCTTTAAAGACTACTGTGATCATTGTACGATTCATGGACTTAAATACGTTGGCGATTCAGCCCTACCTAATTTCGAAAGGTACGTATAGAAGGATGTAATTGATTAGAAGTATATTCCATTAAAGATATACTATAATTTAGTGCCTTTTTATTTTCTTAAGATCACCTTTTCACTGAAAAGAATAAACATCTAATATTTATAAAAAATATAAAAAAATTATTTCAAATTAAGTAAGCACCTCTTTTATACTTTTTTACAATTAATGCAATATGAATTCAAAATGAATCGATCGATTCGAATGTATTTCATAAATACGAAAATATAATTGTTTGAAAAATACCTACAGGATTTTCTGGGCATTTTCATTTATGCTCGCAATTTTCGGCGCGGCTTATTTTATCTGGAACCTATACACGAAATTTACGTATTCACCGATCATTATATCTCGCAATTCTGACACGGTGGCGATTGAGCAGATTCCGTTTCCGGCACTCACAGTATGCAACATGAACAACGCTAAAAGGTCTATTGCTGAAGATATCATTAAAGGGTTCGTATTGCCCTCTCTATGTGCAGCGAATAAGAAATGTGTACAATGCAACAACAAAAAATAACGAATGTTTTCTATTTTAAAGTAATGTTACTCTGCACAAATTTCTACTCTCTGATGTATGCGACACCAAGACCGACACACTTGTAGGCGACGTCACGGAAGAATCTAGGGAGTGGGAGCATGTCGAGCAATTTTGGAAACTGGTTTGTCATTGTTTTGGACATTTGTTACTCTTAAAATATAAATATAAAAGAAGTGATAAGTCACTCGATGTGTCACTGAGTTCGATATAGAGAAGGCCGCGGCTAAGCTGAACGCCTTTTTTAAACTTGTGGAGTTTGAACACTGCTGTGCAAATAATTTTATATAGGTATACATTATCTTTCGGATCTTTCAGATTAGTTTCATTGAGTATTGTAAACTCATAAAGAAGAGATATGAGTCCCAAAATATCCTACAATTCAGCAGAATGACTTGTTAGTTCAAAATAGCAAACACGATATCTTTGAAGTTTCTTGAATATTAAATGTTAATTTAAAGTTTTTAACAAAATTTAACATAATTATTATCTAGTTTTTTAGGCACGACTGCTAGACGGAAATGTCTTATTTTAATCTATTTTTTATTATAATAAGTTTCATTCAAAATAATTCTAAGATACGCGTTTATTATTTCTGAACTTTACTCAACTACTGATCTTAGGAGAGTAATTTGCGCGAAAAATTAATTTCGAAAGTAAACTAATCGTAAGTTTATAGGTCTCGCCAAATTGCTCAGAGATGCTGCATTACTGCCAGTGGCATGGTAATGCAACCAACTGCTCGGAAATTTTCAACTCTGTGTTTACAGACGAGGGTCTGTGCTGCAAATTTAACTCGGTTAATAGAGTTCTGCATGATGCGTAAGTAACATCGATAAACTATCATTTTAATTTTCCTACATTGTTGAAATGATAAAACAATTTTTAATCATTTAGACAAATTACGAATAATACTTTACCCTCTAAATATATTAGATATATTTTTTCGCGGGTATGTGCACTTAATGCTATTTTAAGCGGTAAAATTCCTTTCCAGGAAATTATGGGATTTTCACGTGTCGATTGGAGCGGAGAAAGATGTGGATTGGAACCCGGAGTACGTGTTCAAGCCGTTGGACCCCCCGAACGCGCTACCCTGGCGAGCTCACGGAAGCGGCACCGAATTCGGACTCACCCTTTCCCTCGACGTTGAAGCCGACGAATACTATTGCTCGTCGACGGTGAGCGTCGGATTTAAGGTACTTTTATTGTACTGCCTTTACAATTTAATCTTTTTGAAAATTTTAACCTTATAAGCTTGTTTCAGATTAAATGATATTTGCAATTCATTTTTTGTTTTTATTGACTAATATTGAGGAGGAAGTAAATAATCTGATAATATAATCGCTTTTTTAATTCTTCAGTTATTGATTTAGTTATAATTAGTACCCACTATCTACTGCATAAAAACAGAACTTCTGTTTGCATAATGTACGGTATTATGTAATTTGTACATTTAGATATTTTATTTTAAAGTACACTTCGCTTGTGCGCCAAACTCGCACTCGTCCGAGAATCATAACTTTATCGCACTTGCATGGAAAAATCCTATTTTATTGCAATGTTCAGATGCAGCTACACAGTCCAGTGGAGATGCCGCAGATAAAAGACTTTGCGTTCACCCTGTCACCTGGCAAAGAGACGCGGGTGATCATAACGCCTCACATAACGGACGCTGACATATCCATTCGGAATATACCGCCGAAGACGCGACGGTGTTATTTCCTGAACGAGAAGCCTTTGCGATACTACAGGACCTACACGCAGCGTAACTGCATCCTCGAATGCGAGGCCAATTTCACCCTCCAAATATGCCAGTGCATGGAGTATTATATGCCCGGTAATTCAATATCTAGTCCGATTTTTAAGGATTTCCTTCCTGTTGGATTTATAAATTATTTTTAAGAGATATTTACGTTGGAAGAATGAGTGACAATTTTTTTTTTAATAAATTTGATATAGTTTCAAATGACACCAAAATATGTGGAAAAAATGATGAACAATGTTCAGAAAGGACAAAAAAGTTCATGCGGACTAAATTGAATGATGAGGAAGACATACAATCTCCCTTATTGCAGGGTCAAACAGCGTAAGTTTTTAAACATTACAGAAATAATTTTAGAAAGAATTCTAACTAGATTATATATTGTTTAGACCAAGTTGCAAATGTTATCCAGGCTGTTACGAAATCAATTATAGTACAGAAATTTCGCAAAGCATGTTAATGTCTACATTTGAAATACCAGAAGAGTACATAAAACATAATAAAAATTATTTTGAGTAAGTTAAGTTTATATTTTCAAGTTGATTATCAATTTGTACTTTATATTAAACAATAAATTTTACTGCTCTAGGAAAAGTATGGCTGTGGTTCACATATTTTATGTTGACACTACTTATATGAAATATACAAAAAATGAACTTTATGGATTTGCCGAATTATTGTGTATGTAAAATGTCCAATTATTCAGTCTGATAAATATAATTTTTTTTGATTAGTAAAATTTATTTACACAGCTAATACTGGAGGATTATTAGGCCTGTTCATGGGCTTCAGCTTATTATCAGTTGTGGAAATAGTATATTACTTCACAATAAGACTTTGGTGGCGTCTTTGGAAGAATAAGTTAAAAAAAACTGATAAGAATAAAAATTCATTTCGGCAGTTTGCAAAAAAAGATACAGTATATCCATTTTCTCAATAGCCACTGATCAATCAACAACTCTATGCAAAATAGAAGTTATTAAATACCAAACACTGGAAAATTTAAATGTTAGTTGATTTTCTTTAAACTATTAAGTACTATAAATAGGTTATCCCTACCTACAAAATTTACATCTAAAAAATGAGTGATAAGGAAAGTAATACTTACACAAGAATGGGATCTACCCACACATGTGAATTTAAATGTCTCACTTTCTCTCCGAGTTTATTATGATAACACGTTTATAATATGCCTGGGACTACTCCACATCGCATTCGCTACTGCGGTCCGCTCGCAGGCAACCGAAGACCCGACGAAGGACGTGCACACCTGCACCTCCTTTCCGGCTTCTGTCTCTTACTTGCAACGAAAACAAAAGAAACACAGAAGTAAAAAAGCGATCGCCGCCTACATATACCCACACGAGCATCCAACGAGCCGTACAATACAAGCTGCAAATATAAACAGAAACAAGCAGCCGCGAATTGGCTGCGTGACACTCACCATGGGAAGATCCGAAGATACTTGCGGCCTGGTTATTTGTTGACGAGTTGGCGCGGCGGCATCTTCGCAGAGTGCAGTGATTCTCGATAATTCTTCACAATTACATCACTGAGTATTGCTCCGGATTATACTCGGTACACGCGTAGCATGCACGCTTTACTTGCCGCCATGTCAGCATCTCGTAGTCTCGCGATTATATACTATACAACTATACTACAAAGGAACTCCGTCGCAGCGGTCGGTGGCGCTGCGATCAATCAATTGTTACCGCACTTTATGACTTTACCTCGATCCTCTGCGATTAAACCCCTTTTATTGAATAAAAAAAATCAATTGGTAACAGCAGATAATAAGTATAAATTAAAAGTTTTTGTATTTCAAAATAATCTGTCATATAATATGTATTGCATGATTTAAAGTTACTGTTATAAACATTTTTACACAGCGCATCTTCTTTGAAGTGTACAATGTATGTACATATGTATATTCTATACATTTAAAAATTCCAAGCGCTTTGTAAGCCTACTATTGCGTTAAAACTTTCAAAAAAACAATGTTATAGGGGATGTTACAATTATTTTTAGACTAAGTTTGAAGCTATAAATTAATTCTTCAACATCAACAGTCTATGAGAAAATTAGCTGTTACAACATGGTTATAGGTTCTAAGAATTATTTTTGTTATAGACTTCACAAATACCTTCGAAAAGTAATAAAAATCGAGATTCAAAATAAAAAAAAGTTGTTAAATAAGATAGACCAATACTTAGAATTATACCAATTCCTAAGGATAACAGATAAATAAAATATTGAACACCATTATTAAAAATGAAAACGTCCCACGGACATCTTTATTGTTATTCGAATATCTGATATAATCGTGCGCTAGTTGATTTAAATCAAATGTTTCCTCAGCTAGGCGATAATTAGTATAATACACGTACATTCAAATTATATTCCAAGTTTATATCGACAATAGGTAGATCTAATGAAAAGACGCATCTACCGCTCGTTTACCGCTTTTTTTTTTATTATTTCTCATACAAAATTTTTTTTAGACTATGTGTATACACATCAGCTGACCCGTAATAGACTCGATAAAGAAATCTATCCTTCCTCTTGATGCGGCTATTTGAAAATCTTTCACTTTCGCTTTATTTTAATCAGAAAAATTCAAACAAACTCAACATTATTAGACAAGTATTAGACGATAATAAAAAATAGATAATAGCACATTGTTGAATTTTCGTCAGCATTGCAATAGTTTCTTTCTCTCTGTTTGTGCAAAATTAAATTTACATGAGGATGCATGTATTTTTATGTTCATCACTTCAATTCGGAACTAAGGATACCTTTGTGATCGTAGAAAGCGCAGTACAGACATTCTGGAAGACTCTTCCATACATCGTTTCTCTCGAATAACGCGGAAGCTCCGAATCGTTTCCTCTCGCCGCTGTTTGTTATTTATTTTTTACTTTTTTATCTATAATTTAATTTAAAAAAAGATGACATTACTGCAAGAGGCATTGAACAGCTGCTGGAAATATGTCGGTGACAATATTTGAGTCTTTCATAGACGAAATATATGTATTTTGATTGTATTTATTAAAATAATAAAGTAAATATTTATAATAGATCCTTACAATTTTATTAAAATCGTTAAACGTACGCATTTTAAAATAAAATATAATATTAGAAATATAATCACATAGCTATGATTTGTTACGCTCAGTAGGGAATGTCAATTTTTCTAGATCTGTTTTGAAGATGATACAAGGAAGTTAATATGCGGTTTAAAACAAATACTGGATCTGAGTAAGCAGTTGGATAGAGCCTCCTCCAGTAATTTCTCGCTTTTTTCTTTCCTAAACAAATGACTTATTTATTAATTATCTAAGTAGTCCGTATATTTCTAAACTATAAAACGCATTTACTCGCACTTACTTGCATATCTTACACGCATTCGTTCACTTTCGACATGATTACATTGAACTCAAGTCTGAAATAATTATCATTTTTGAATGATAAATCTATAATATGAATCTTACGATTACTTGAAAAAAATGTATTTATAACAGTTCAAGTTTCTCTGGATGACGGTTATACTTGAGCCCAATGTTAAGATGCAAGTATTTACAAAATTTACTTAGTGCCCTTAAGCGAAAAACTAAGGTTACATTTTTCCAAACACCTTGATCTATTCACAAAAATTGTCTTTACACGTAAAATATATTTCATATGACAATATAATTTGTTAAACGCAATAACAAAGATTTTAAATTAAAGTCACATTTCTTAATTTAATTTTCCTTTTTTCTCTCAGACAAAAAAATTAAAAAAAAAATTATAAAAGTGGTTTAAGTATAGATGTAGTCACTATAGAATCAACAACGGTATAAAAATGGTGTTTTTTCCGTTCGGAAAACTGAACGAAGTAATGTTGATAAAAGTTTCTAAACTAATCCGAAATACTGTAGCAGGTATTATGACTGCGCAAGAGTTAATCCCCACGCAATCGAATATGCTTTATTTTACACAGGTTTTAACAGTTAAAAAAAAAAAAAAAAAAGAAAAAGAAAAAGAAAGAAGAAAGAAAAATTATTCCCGATTTATAAATTCCGTAAAAATTCATTTCATGAGCATTTTTTATGAATTATTTTACATCGCTTACGTATGTACTAAAAACGTTCTTTATGGGGTGAATTTTGTTTACTTTTTCATGACAAAGTACAACTGCTAATTAGCATTTAAATTCTAGATGTGAAAGAATTGTCTATACATGACATATCGGGAAGAGTTTTTTAATATAGCGATGAATAATTTACACGCTGCTGGAGTACTTAAGCACTAGCTGCTTATTCACCAATCACCATTGATGCTGATTTACTTTGCTTGATCATCATGTTGGATAAATCAGCGAGGGGGTTGCATTTATATCTAACAAGTGAAGATATAAAAATTATTGTATACACATACTAACTAAGCAGCTACTCGTCGTTTAATAACTAACTTTCTTTTTCATTTACTTATGTATCAATTAACCTTTCGGTAATTGGTACCTCTAAACTGTCAACTTGATAAGACAGAACGATCTGCACTTTAACATTTATCTTATTGCAGCACTTTTAACAGCAGAATTTTCATTCACATTGTAAAGAAAAAATAAAAATGTTAAGATAAAAGCTTCGAATAACGAAAAAGGAAAATCAACAAAATGAGTTTTTAATTAAAGCATAAATAACGAGGCTGATTGAAAGAAAATAAAAACTATTTAAGCTTTTTAGTAAATCTAAAAGAAGTCCGTTAAAAACTGGATAAAGCTGCATAAATATTTTATGCATGAGTCAAGGATTTTGTGAATATATATGTAAATAAATATATATTGCACCATTTCTTATAAGCTTGAGGTATATACTTTTGGAAACTTACAAACGTTATGCTTGCCATACAAAAATTCATTTTGCTTGCTTGTGTTTTTTAATGCAGTTTCAATTTATATTATACATTTGGGCGAGTATAAATTGTCCAAATCACAAAGGGATCCTTTTTCCATCAACAAAGAAATAATAAATTCCTAAGTAACACACCATTCCAATTCAAGTGCTTGCTCAAAATTCGTTTTACATGGATATTTTACTTTATCGAATGACAGCGAAAGAAGTACGGGGGATCGTGAGCTTCAATGACCGTTTGAATGGCATTTTTTTTAGTTTGAATTGATTAAATTTTCTATTAATTATTTTTAACTTGGTGATAATTAATAGTGACTATGTTTTTTCTCAATCGATGCACTCTACATTACTACCGACACATGTATCTTTTTGCAATTTATGTAAATATGCAATATTAGTATAAATCCACAGTATATCGAAAAATATAGAAAACTGCATATGAAAAAGAATAATTTTGTTCGAAGAACACCAATTTTTATACACACTTTCGGTACACTGTAGATCCATACAAAATTGAAGTAAAAAACTGTACATTACAAGTGTCGGTGTACAAAACGAAGTGACATTACATTTACGAAAACTAACGATTTGCACAATAAGAAATGAAAGATAAATATTAAACCATAACCTAAACATTATTTAAATTATTATTAAATTACATTTCTTAACGAAATTCACTATTCAGAAGACAGAACAGAAATATGTCCGATTAAAAAAAGAAACTCCGATCGCATATGTAAAGATAAGCGCCGATCCCCTCGATTTTATATTAATAAGAAAAGAAGAACAATATTTCGATCGCGATACATACACTGCCGGGTCTCACTCTCTTGCACTCTCACATCGCATCGCACTGGCCAGCCACCAGCACGAAAACGTCTCAATGTATCCGCGTGGCTGTATGATCACAAGAACTGTCGTGTCCATCGTGCGTGGCCCCAGGGCCGGATTCAAGTGAGTTCAAGCCCAATGTGCCCAGGCTCTCTTTATCCAATCAAAGCGTATCTGTTCTCTGGCTGCTGCTGCAGTGGCTCCGAGCCTCAGTCGAATCATTTGGGTTCGGGGAATGCCACCTGGCACTTGTACACCTCGTCGAGCATGACTGTCTGGCCCTGCCCCTGGCTCACCGTCACCGGAGTTGCGGCGTTCACCACGACCACTTGCTGTTGCGGTTGCTGCGCTTGGGCCTGTTGCTGACTGCTCGTGTTCGCCTGTTGGGCATTGCTCTGGTTCGCATTGCTGTTGCGCGCCGTCGTCTGGCCGTACTTTTCGTGGATCGCTCGGTGCCGCTTTAACGCGAATCGATCCGAGAAGCCGATCTCACAAATGTCGCATCTACAAGGGGGAAACCAGCAAATCAAATTTTAGGATTGCTTATATTTCTCTTTTGTGTTTAGTGTTTTTGCCTCTTACTTAATGCTGTTTTAGTTTTGGTTTTGTTTTTCATTACGAAACAATGCCAATTTGGTCGCGCACGTCAGTCTGTCGCCTGACGCCTCAGAACGAGAAATTTGGACGAGTCCGGAGGCTTGGGAAACCAGTGCCTGGACGGCGGTATAATAGGGACTTTTTCAGCATTTATTCATGAGACTATTGATAATAAACGTAATGTATTGACAACGTAGACGTCATATTCTGAGTATATTTATAAGCTTCATGACATTCCGTGAACCACGGATGTAATTGAACGGTATTATTGTCCTTGTTTTAAACATCACATTAAAATACAAAACCTTTTTATTTTACATTTGCTACACAAGAAGTAATTCTCGTTTAATAATTCTTCTTATTTTACCGTTTGTGAATAAAGAAAATCGATAGTAAGTGCCGTATTTTGAAATAATAGCGTATTTATATGAGGAAATCCACAGAACTTTTAAATTTAAGTGAACGTTTTTTAAAAGTACATTTATGGCTTATTCGGTTGAGCCTACGAAACACACAGGTAGGACTGTGCTTAAACTCTGTGCTAAGCTATGTTACTCATTTTCTGATGTTTTTATTTTTTATTAAAAAATAACCGTTTTATAGAAATATCTTTTTGAGCACTGGCAGCACATTAATAAAAAATATTAGAAAAGGAGTAACATACCTTAACATAGAGTTGAAACCCAGTCCTACCAGTGTGCTTTGTAAGCTTAATCGTAAAATGCATTTTTAAATAGGTGCCAGTACAAGTTAAAAGTTCTGTGGATTTTCTCATATATTGCTTAACACATTATTTAAAACATTTTATATATTATACTTTCACTTAAGAAACTGAATAAATAAGTAACAGTTAAGAATAATTTCTTAAAGTATAATATATAAAAGCAATAGTTATTTTAGTTTATTGTACATTTTATTTATAAGTATTAATATTTTTATAAAAATTAAAAAATTAAAATTATTTACCTGGCTAGCAAAATATATTTAGTACACCCAAAAATATTTTTTTTATAGAAATGTAAATAACATATATTAAATCCAAAAGGTTGGTAAGGAAATGGAAATTTTGTCCAGGCATTGGATCTTTGACCTCTGAGATAGATGAATATTTCGCCAAAAATCCAAAAGTTTGCTATTTTAAAAAGAATCACTATGGAAGAGGTAAAAGCGCAAAAATACATTATCTGTTGGAAATTGAAAATCTCTCAGATTTATCACTATCTTATTCTTTTCATTTTTATAACTTATGAATATTTCAAATTTCCATGATATGCAGTCAGTTAGTTTCAACTTTAATTGCATAACAAGTGATAAATACTGAATTTTATAATTGTATTTTTGTAGTATTAGTGGAAATATACTTTTACGCTATGTATTTCTGGCTTTTACCTACCTCGTAGATGATCCTCTATGTTGGCGACGCCTACGGGTAATACGGCAAATTAACAAAACTTTAAACTCGTTAGCGAAAATTGTAAATCATGTATATTTACTTACTATGTAATCACGAACTCATTTTCATATTAACGAAATATTTAGCTATCTCTCAGTATCATTGTTTTTTCTGTATTAGTATTCTTCAGCATTATCATTTCTTATGTGATTACAAAATTTGCCGTGTAATTTTGTATGTCAATAAAAAAATTTTGTCAAATACGAAAAACGTTTGTGTAAGTGTAGCTTAATACTCGCCCAATGCCATTAAACAAATTAAAGAAGCTGTGCGTACAGTGCATGAATAGCAAAGTTTATAATCGGAAATATAAAGAAAATTTTGTAACAACAAAAGAAAAAAAAAAGAAAAAAAATTAGATGTTTTTCTCAGGGGATCCTTCATGGATATTGTTTTCTTTCGATAGCAAAAATCTCCGTTACCTGTGCGGCTTTTCTCCGGTGTGAACCTTGGCGTGATTTTTGAGATGCGTAGCTTGGTTGAAAGCTGAGCCGCAAATGTTGCACCTGTAGGGCTTCTCGCCAGTGTGAATTCTACGGTGATTCCACAATGTTGAGTGCCTGGCAAAAGTCTTTTCGCAGACCTCGCATTGGTACGGACGCTCGCCCGAGTGTATGCGCTCATGATTTTTCAGATGCGGCGATTGAGAAAACTGCATGCCACAATGGCTGCACTTGAATGGCTTTTCGCCCGTATGCACGCGACCATGGTTTTTCAGGTACGCCGCTGTAATGTCGAGGAATAAATTAAAAAAAATTATTGAAAAAAATTTAGAATCACTAAGAGATAGATTGTCTCTTACCCTTAGCGAAAGCTAAGCCACAGACTTCACATTTGAATGGTTTGTCGCCGGAGTGAAGTCTCTTGTGAGACCACAACGACGAATATCTTGAGAATGTACCATCGCAAACGTTACAATGGAACGGCTTCTCCTGCTGTTGACTGTTTGCTTTGCCGCCTGTAATTGAAAATACAAACCGAAAGTTAGTTTTCCTCAAAAGGGCCAGTTCTACAAAAAAGATGTGCTCGACGTGGATTTCATGAGATACATTACAAGTCACGAAATATAATCGAGCTTTTTTCATTTAAAATAAAAAACATCTTTTGCGATATATATTAAAGAGGAATTATATACTGTTTGTGACTTTAGTAAAACATAATTTTTTTACAAAACTATTTTATTTTAATTTAAGAAATAAATTTTTGTAAAAGATATTTAATGCATTAATTGGTGATAACAAAAGATTTTTTTTTATATTTTTACTTGCTTTTATATACATTTATTTTCATTTTAATAAGTGCAATAAATTTAACTTTTACTAATAAAGTGTAAGTTATTTGATAAAAATTATAAAATTTAATATTATAACATTTTTAGATAAAATTGTAAGTATAAACTCCTCTTTTGAATATCGTGAAAGAAATTACTGAACTGAGACAAAGGTTTTAATTCATGAAGCTTTCTGTCCACGAACAAGAGTGTGATAAGTGTTGATTCGTCGTAGTATCAAATTTATAAAACTGTCCCTTAGGGGAGAGGTTTTGTTCTGTGCAATTTTCTTAAATTTAGATGCTGACAGTTCTATTGAAAAAATAAAAAAAAAATTGTTTTTAAATATGTGCTAAATTATAAACCAAGTATATTCAATGTTTTATTAATACTTTCAAAATAAATTAATTAAATAAATAATAAATTCTTTAATAATATAATCTGTCCAAATAAAAATAAAGAAATAAAACAAAATGAATATAAATTAAAATAGCGAATAATAAGTTCTTTGCAATTCTGAAAAATAAAAAGTATTTATTAATTTGCAAACATCAATTGTACTTGGTTTCTGTAAATACTGCCAGTACATCTTGAAAATAATCCAATATTCAAAATAATCTATCTACAACACAAGAAGCATGCAGAAAATCATGTACTTCAATGTACTTATACTTGCATGAAAGTAGCTAATAATCATAGAGAAAAATTTATATTTTTGTAACTTATACTTACTATATTGAATATTTAAACAATTTTTACTAATATAATTTATTTATATAAATTTTTCTCATAGTTACATGAAAACCCATCAAATCCTCATAATACCCCAAGTCATATTAGATGGCTACTGATACAATATTAAAAATATATACTAAAAAGAAAATAAGATTTTTTTTAAATAATTTATAAAGAAAAATATAAATACCGACAAAAATAGAAACACTTTAGAAACAAACACAATTGTCAAAAGTCGCAGAACTGTCACCATCTAAACAACAAACCGACAGGGATTTCTTTGACAATTAAAAAAAAAGTAAAAAAATTTTCAATTTACAGAAATTCATGTAGAAAAAAAAGAGATCCCATACATTTCGTGACTGTGATTTTTGCCAACTTACTTCCTATGATGATGCGGCCTGTTGCCTTGCAGCCGCTACACTTAGCGAGGGAACTGAGTCCGGAATCTAGTTTTTCGTTGTGTTTACCTACCATGCACCACCCGATGTACGATCATGATAGCAATGAAATGAAAAATGGACGAAAGATGGCTAAAGCCTCACAAGAAATATTACGTTTTCTCGTTAAAAAGATATTTTGTATTAAAATTAAATTAATTTCTTATTTTTGTTGTACTTCCTTTAATTACAAATAACTACGTTTTCTTATAAATTTCAATAAAATTACTTTTTCTTCAAATGACAATTGTAATTATACAAATTTAATAAAGCGAAATAATTTATTTTGAATGTATATTCTAAGACTTGCCTCGAGGCGCTACCGCGCCTCTTGATTAGGTTAAATAAAATATTAATTTTATAAAGAATTCTTATGAAACAGTAACATTTCTTGTGGATTAAATAATTATAAGTAAAAAATGATGCTTACCAATAAAAATGATGCCTGTACCATTGCACTTGTGACATTTGGTTACGCTGGTTACACCACGCCGTTTCACTGGATGATGACCAGGTTTAATAGCTAAATTAAAAAACGTAATAATTAATAAAAATTCGTTTATTTATTCTTTTAACGTGTATTATATTTCATAGCAAATATTGCAACTCACTTTTCTTAATTTTAGTAGGATGGTGTTCACAAGGATCTTCACTTCCACAATCCTCACATATCTGCACTTTTGGCTTTTGATGCATATTTGTTTTGTGGCTCTTCAGCTCTCCAGGAAGGGCGAAACACGCTCCGCAAACATCACAAGTGTACGGCCTTTCAGGAGTCGTGGCCACCGTCACTGTAGTAGGCGTTTGCACGACTACTTGTTGAGGCTGTTGCTGCAGGTTACTAGGAGTCGAGTTGTGTATCCGCTTGTGGTGATTAAGCAAACTCATGTGACCGAACACGAGACCACATATGTCGCACTTGAATGTCGTGTTTGCAGCAAGGTTCATCTGGTTGATGAGGGTGTTGTAGCCCACTGGTTGAACATCGAAACGATAGCAACCCTTGTCATCTGTTGTGATGGCACCAATCGTCCCCACAGCATTCGCTTGTACTTTTTGCAGCATGTTGACATTGTAGAAATAGGGAAATTCCGCAGTCGCGGTTTGCTGGCCTGACTTGTCTTCCTTTTTCTCAGTTGTCACATACATCTGCTGAGTCTGCTGCTGCTGTGACTGCTGTCCTTGAGCAGCTTGCTGCTGTATTTGTTGGGGGTCAAACATTGTTGCTTGCTGAGGCTATGATTAAAGAAATTTTTTATTAGTCTTATGAAGGTAAGCAAAAAGTCGAATTTTGTAGAAAAAGGAAAGCTAAGTATTCTACTAAGAAGAGATTTACAATGATTAATAGATTAAAAGTGTGCCATCGATGATACGTGTTTACACAAAATTTATATGATAAATAATACACGGTGAAATATAGTAACACATACTACATTGCCTTCAGTTTAGAAATACTTCAACATTTATTTAATGTTAAAATTAGCCAATTTGGAGATCAAAATGTAAAAAGTAACTATTGCTTATTGAAAATGAAGAATTATAAAATCATTTGTGAATCTCCAGCATAAAGCTGACCATTTTTAACATTGTTTAAAACTAGCAGCTGACCATAATATATTAAAATATACTAGAATAGTAAACTCAAACAGATCTGCTGATAATTTATAATTCACAATATTACAGATTTCAACAATTTTGACTAATCCAAAGCTTCATTACTAAAATTCACAATATCAACAATTAATACATTACTTGACTCAAATTTCACTGAAGTGGCAAAAGAAACCCCTTGACTTGATTTATCTTCAAAATTTTGTGCAGCGTGTCGGTGAAACAATAAAAAGCCTCACCTGCCGCTGATCAGCGTAGCTGGAGTTGCTTTGCTCAGTCTGTGTAAAGCTGTTGGTCTGCTCCGTTTGTGTAAACATGGAGCACTTCACTGGTGCCTGGATTTGTTGACCCTGCCAATTTGAAATAATTAATAAAAGGATTTATGACTTTTCTTTCTCCTATAGTTAATTTCACAATTTTCTAAAAATTTTTTGAAATAATTCTACATTTACTATATTTATTTAGTTTTCTCAAATTAAATATTACGAATGAAATGAATGTTGCTTTTATTGCAAGTTTGTTCTTCCTTTCACTCACTACATCTCTACATTTTTATAACATTTTTTCTCTGTTAACACACAACGCATACCTGCTGTATTTGATCAGCTCGCGTTGTGCTCAACCACACCACGTTGTTACCATTTGATTCTAGAGCCATTGATGTGCTGCCCTTTTACCCTGCACAGTCAATAGGCAATAACAATGTTACAAAGATCATCAAAGCAAACTAATAAATCATCTGTATCACATTTCGATTTCGAAAATATATTAACTTTTTGTTTTTATGATTATTATCAAATAAATTTATTAATGTTTTATGTTAAAAAAATACGTTTGTGTCAATGCTGGAAAAATCTACAATTTTTAAATAAAGAATTAATTAGAACACAAATAATGTGATGCTATTTAATGAACCTAGAAATACAGGATCTAAATTTAGAAAACTTTAAATAAAGATGTTATGAATCAGTTCTAGCTATTTTAGATAGCCTAAAGAATAAAGATAAAACTATGAAGAAAATTTTTTTTTTCTCTGGATTGACAAATTGGTTTTTAAAGTTTTTAAGAATGAAATAGATTTATTTAAGAATACTTAATACTACTATATAATGAGTCAGTTATTTTGTGATGTGTCATGCAAAAGCTAATAGTATTAACTAAGATTATTTTTATTATTATTAAAACACAGGTTGAGGATTACATCAAGATTTTTTTTAAACACTTAAATGGAAACCGAGTAAATTAAGAAATGTTCGATAAAGTACAGGTTGTAGAAGTTATTATTATTATTGTTTGATCTAGTAATTCATCTTCTACAAATTCATAAGCAAGAAGAAAATTAAAACATAACTGGAAAGATTAATTTTCCTGCATTGACAAAAACACCTTAAATAAAATCAAATGGGAAGAAAAGGAATGATTTGAGCATTGTACACAAGTATAAATGAGTAAGTATATGTGGTGTACAGCAGTTATGCGACAAACAAGAAGCAGGTATGGAAAGCTACTTTCGACTCCTTCCTCTCTGTTACCTCGAGCCACTTATCAACGGTATCACCAAATGCTATAGAGTAAGAATAACAAGCACTCGTGAAAAAACAACACTCATCACCAGATGCTCTGTGATATCCCTGCTCAAGAAGTGGATCCCCACTGGGGTGAGGCAAGGTCCCTACATCTTGGAGCAGCAGGTCACCTCACCTCATGCAGCTTATTAAACGTTTGCATGGAAGTCTAATTATTACTGCGTGCAGCCTAGCAGATGAAGACGCGATCGCGCGAAAAGAGAAAGAGCACAGCAGCAGCAGCAGGCACAGAGAGAGACTTGGAGGAAAGAGCGAGACGCAGGAAAAACACGGCGGCAGGGGGAGGGAGAGCGCGCGAGAGAGAGAGAGAGAAAGGGAGAGGCGACGACTCTCGTCGGAGGCTCGTCTCCGCCGGGGGGAAAAAAGAGAGGAATATACCGTTCACCCGAAGTGAGGCAGCCACATCGGCGGCGCCGCGGCGACAAGGACGGAGGGAAAATCGCGCGGGCCACCTCTCGCTCGGACGCCCTGCAGCGAGCAAGAGAGAGAGGCCTCAGCGGGCGCGACAGAGAGGAGCTCATCGGCCGGGGGTTCGACAGAGAGCGAACGCGCGAAATGGCCGTGCGCGGCGGCTGCCACGGCAGAGGGACGGAACGCCGCGAAGAGAGAGCGCGCGAGGGAGAGAAAAGCAGAAAGCCGTGAGAAGAGAAAGAGGGGGAGCGCGAAGCCCCGAGGGAGCGAGAGAGAGAAGAAGCGATGTGTATCCTCGTACCTACTCTCTAGCCGGAGCGTGTGTCTCGTGTGCTCCTTCTTCTCCGTGGCGCGCGAACAGAGAAGGAAAATGGCCGCGGCGAGGTGGGACGACGGAGACGAACGCAGCCCGGCGGCAGCCAACGCGTCAGAGAGAGACGTCTAGACTGAGCTCGAGGCCTGCCCGTTCGCGGCCCCCCCCCCCCCCCCTCCCGTCCCACTCCCCGTTCCTGCACCGATCCCGTGACACTATATACGTTGCACGGCTTTGGCTCGTCCGCGTCGCTGTGTGTGTGCAAGTGTATAATGTGGCTGCGCGCGCGCTTTAGCTCTCGCCTCGACCGTACGCGTGCGAGAGAGCGACGTCCCCCTTCGAAATGGCTCCGACGAGGACGGATATAGACACTGCGCTCGGTCGCTCTGGCTTATAGAGAAATGCTCACTTTGGAGTTTGGCGCTTGTGCAACTGTATGTGTAATGCGTATATATACATGGAGAGTATACGGAGCTTAGAGGTGGCGAGCGTAGTGCGTACAATTGCGGGCGCTGGTGTGCGTGAATGAATATGTGCTACAGTCTACAGTAGCCCGCGCCTAATGATTCAATGAGCACAGATGCCACTGGATGTATGCACATGTAAACTTCAACTTCGAATGAAGAGCAGATTATAGGGCATGGATTTTTTCCCCTTTGAAACTCAAGAACAGCTGTAACGTTAGAACAGGAACAAATGCGCGAAATCTTCATGACATATGCATCCAAATAATGCGTTGAATACTGGACATATAAAGTAGGCGCAGACTCCGATTGTGTCAAGTCTGTAAAAAAAAGCTGCATCTATAGCTTAGAGATGCTGCTGGAGCTGTGAAAAAAGCCAGATATCTGAGCCAGTAATAGAAAAGAAACATGAAATACATGTGCAGGTAAAAAAGAACACATACAACCACACTTACACATACATATACACAATGAAAGACCGTACTGTAGGTACAAAATCACACACAGAGATTTTTAGTACCTCTGTGTAGCATCGCGTATATACGTCGAAGCGAAGCAGGCAATGACAGAGGTCGGAAAGAAACAGATTACTAAAGGACAGAGGAGTTATAATCGCGCGAAGCGTGATCGGGAGAGAAGCGATGCGAAATAAAAGAGAGACAGATAACGTATGCGTGGGGCGAAAGAAAGCAGGCGACTCACGCGAGCTGTCGTCCTGAGGGGCGCCGCCTCCTCTTATCTGCCGGCTCCACAGGCCCGTGGGGCAGCAGCCGGTGCTGGCAGTGCCGCCGCGGCCGACGGCGCCGTGGTCGCTGCTGAGCTCACCCGCCGGCGCTGGAGGCCCGCTGCCATGACTCCCTCTACGCTCCCTCGGACCGCCGCTCTCGCGCGTCCTGCTGCACGCAGAAAGGAGAGCGTCGTCAGCCACACGCGCGCACACACGCCGATCGCGCTCGCGCGCTGCACGGGTGAAAGCCCCCTTTCTCGCGGGCGCGCTCCGCCGGCGGCGCAGCGGACAACGCGCCGCGCGGGTACACGGACAACACGCCTATAACGCGCCCAGTCTCCACGTCCTCCGGTAAGGCCGCCGCGTCGAACCGGGAAGAGAGAAGGGACGAGCCGACGCCGGCGTCTGCGTCTTCTCTCTCTATCTCTCTGTCTCTCTTGCTTCCTATCACGAGCTCACGCGCGCGCGCTGCTTTTTTGTACCAAACCACGGCCCTCCGGTCGGTGTCTGTACCTGCCGTCCAAAGAGCCGCGCGTCTGCGCACTCACAGTCACAGCCCGGATGGTGTAGGTTAGGGCAAGAACCGCGGTAGAGGGAACGTCGAGCTGCACCGCTATATATTCGATTTTTTTTTTTTAATTTATCTCAGCGCACGGCTGCTAATATTTTGAGAGCCGCGGATGTTCGCCGACCTCGTTTTTTCGCCCTCCCCCCCCTTCTCGGCGGAACGCTCGAATGTAGGTTACCGTGGTGCACGCGTCTCCAGCTGGGAATGTTCGGGTTCCTGCTGCAAACCGGTTGTTACGAGCCACCGTGAGATCGCCAAATTGTGCTTATCGGGGGGCAACCTGGAGTGCGCGGGCGCGCGGGGAATCCCCCCACCTCCCCGCGGGAGGTGCCCGGGATTCCCTTTGTGCGTTCGAGCCGCGCGGTAGGCATCGTCGCCGGTCGCGCGGGTATATATGCGCCTGCTGGCTTTTGCTTACTTCTGAAGGGGGCCGCCGTCGCACGCACCGTTTCCTCGCGTGCGTGCCTATCGCCCTCTTCTTTCTTGCTCGCCGTCTCGCTCGGGCCCGACGTCGCCGGTACACGGCGCGGCTCTCCTCTTCCTTCCTCCGCCGCTTCGCTCTCTC
Organism: Eurytoma californica; assembly: GCA_035586675.1. Classification (NCBI taxonomy): domain Eukaryota; kingdom Metazoa; phylum Arthropoda; class Insecta; order Hymenoptera; family Eurytomidae; genus Eurytoma; species Eurytoma californica. The sequence goes on along the minus strand of JAXIUT010000048.1, from coordinate 16,011,092 downwards.
GGGCTGTCTCCGTCGCTCGGCTTCGCTCCGTCCTTCTTCGAGGCGCCTGCGATACTTCTGTCTCCGTCTGGCGCTAGGCCGAGCTGCTCAGCTCCGGGAAGCGCGCGATACGCCGCCGCCGCGCTGCACTCGCCTCTCTAGGCGTCCTTTTCTCGCCCACGACTAGCGGCCGCTTCAGCGAGGCCCGCAGGGATTGCCTCGGCTCTCCCTAAGCCCCGGTATGACGCGCGCGAGAGAGACAGAGCTTGTCAAGGCCAGTTCGGCCGGGCTGACGCGCTGTGGCTGCGAATATGCGGTCCACACAGAGAAAAAGAGCACGTTCGGGGAGTGGGGGTAGGGTTGGTTGATTCTCAACTCCGTTTCGTTCCGAAATCCGAATCGTCCGGGATATTTTTTCTACGGCCCTGCGAGTAGCTGCTGGCGCCACCAACGGAATTTTCTATAAACCTTTTCATAATTAATATTTAAGTGGTGTGTGTGTGTGTGTGTGTGTATATTTGTAGTCGTGGGTCGTGGAAATGTGGAATGCTTTATTGAAAATTCCGTTCGTGGAGCCAGTCGTTTTCATGAACCACGGGAAAAGTATCGTAGCCGAAATAAAATTATAATGCGAAATAACTCTCAGTCAGCGGAGTCAAATATACGCTGGCGCATGTGACTTGTGAGAATTAGATGGTAGCTCGGAAGTCACGCCGCCCGCGTTTGCGATCAAGGCTCATCGCGAGAATTCAAGTATAGTAATTGGTATTCTAGTGTATGGCTTCGACCGGCATCTCCCGCCCGCGAAAAGTTCGGTGTGGCCGCGAAATTCAGCTGACGTTTGGGTGAGCTGCGCGGTCGTGAAAAGGTGCCGTCGGGACTTCTCTCGGTCAGTCAAGGAGGAAGCCAGCACCGCAGAAAAATGACTCGGTGAGTTGTAGCTCGCCGAATTCTGCTGCTCCGTACTTTGCGATCACCTTTGAGGTTATGCACGCCAACGACCACACTTGAAAAATTTCTCTCCTGCACGATGCACGAAACTCCTCGCGAAAGACTTCGCGATATGAGAATTATTCTTCTTTTCTTTACAATTAATTTCCAGTTTGTTCATTAATCTTTTAGTCATTTTCTTTGGAACATTAACCATAGAGGATGACAAGTGTTTTTTTGTTGATTTATTCAATTAAAAATTTTAATTTCAATAATTTTTAAGATTAAATTGTTTGTATCAACATATTATCTGTTAGATACATCAATATTTCCTAAAACTTGATTTTTCTTAATCGATTAATTTACCATCGAACTACTGACCTTTATTTTTTCATTATTAACATAAAAAACATTTTATTATTGAAGTAGTAATTTTTATGACTGAGGTGATATGTAAATAAAATTTTTAAATCTACTTTTATAAATAACTAAACATGTAAATACTTTTTACAGGACAAAAATTGAATTAGGAGATGTGACACCGCACAACATTAAACAGTTAAAATTATTAAATCAAGTAGTGTTTCCAGTATCTTATAATGAAAAGTTTTACAAAGATGTCTTAGAGGCAGGAGAATTAGCAAAATTAGCATATTACAATGACATTGTTGTAAGCTGTTTTTTATAATTTTTATATTATTGTATTATATTTATTCACTTCTAATTATATAATAATATTAAAGGTTGGAGCAGTTTGCTGTAGGGTTGATACATCAGAAAATTCTAGAAGATTGTATATCATGACTCTAGGATGTTTATATCCCTACAGAAGACTAGGTATTGGAACTGTTATGGTGCAGCATGTTTTAAACTACGTTGAGAAAGATGGAAACTTTGATTCTATTTTCTTGTAAGTTTTGAAAATTATTTCTTCTATTTTTAAATATATTTTATTCCATTGTATGAATACAATATCTTTTACTATTAGGCATGTTCAAGTCAACAATGAAGGAGCCATTGACTTTTACAAAAAGTTTGGCTTTGAAATAGTAGAAACAAAAAAACATTATTACAAGAGGATTGAACCTGCAGATGCTCATGTATTACAAAAAACACTTAGACCACACAACCCGACAACCAATCAATAATTTGAAATTTGTATTAGTAATTTTTTCGGCATATTGATTCTACTAAAACTTTTATCTTCAGACATTTATTGTACAAATTTAATGACAAAATGCATATCTCTTTATTGAAAGTTATTCCGGGATTGCATGTAAATAAATATCACTTCCAATATAATTTCTGTTTTGTTAATTATTATAATCTTTACAATCTTAAAGTAAACCTTTGTGTGAATGATTTGCTTAATTAAAATTAATATAAAATTAATTTAATTTCATTTCTTCTATAGCTTTTGATAATAATCTATTTGATACTTCAATTTCATTAATCGTGTTTTTTAAATATTTTAAAATATAATCACACTTTGAAGTATGTTTATTGCATTGTTCTAACTTTGGAATCAATTCCTTATTGGTAAAATCAAATACATTAATACATTCTTTCTTATCATAACTATAGTAGTTCTAAAATATAAAAATAAAATGATGTTATTATACAAACATTGTTTTAAGTCTTTCAACAAAAATTTATGAAAACCATACTTGAAAACCCTTATTCTCTGGATTCAGTTGAATTGATTGTAAAAGGTGCAATCCTGCATTGTAAGTATCTTCTTTTTTAAAATAATAATGCATTGCGAGATCTAACAAAACTTTTTGTTTGTAATAGGATTTATCATACTTATCCACCATTTTTTTCAAGTAACCTCCGTAATCAAATTTTCTCTTATATAATTTGATCATGCATCTCACATATGTCATTTCTGCCACATAATTTTTTGAATTTTTAATAGCTTGTTCTAGATATCTGATGGCTGCCTAAAAAAATATTTGTGTAAATACAAGTGGATATTAAAAAATTAATGAACATGTGAGTAAATAAGTATACCCTATAATTTCCTTGTTTTTCAAAATACATTCCTTTGTAGTGAAGAAATGCTGAATTATGTGGTGTAGACTTTTCAATTTGCTCAAGGCATGTTTTGGCTTTAGGAAAATCTTTGTACGAAATGAAACTTTTTACTAACCGTAACAAAATCATTACATCTGATGGATTTTTATTAAATATTACTTCAATTAATTTTTTAGCTTTATCTATCTCACCAGTATCTCTGTACATTTCAGCTACATTTATTGCATAGTATGGAATTGGCAACAAGTTGTAGCTTTGTGAAAAATGCTCTTTTTCTTCGCTTGTAATTTCATTACTAAAATTACCATATCGCCTAGAATATCTTAAAGATTTTGCTAATATAAAATTCCATAAAGAACAATCAGGACTATTGGCATAAGCTAGTTTGGCATGAACCATAGCTTTTTGAAAGGCATTTTCATGAAAATTTAACCAAATAATACTTTTACAGCCTTCTACTGTAGCAATTTCGATTTTGTTTTTAAATTCTGTTGAATTTGTTATATTTTCCAACATTTTATTGGCTTTCGGACTATTCGTTTTTTCAAGAACAAAAAATTTTGTGGCTTCCTTTATGTGCAATAAGACACGTACTGAAATATTATCATCTTCTATTTCCCTATAGTTAATAAAATTTTTAAATATTTATAAGTCTATGTAAAAAAATGTATAAAATTTATTTTCATATATTAATGTTTAATTACTGTTATTTACAGTATATATATAAATTATTAATACCTCTGTTTATAAATGATAATTTCATCCCAAATTTCATCAGTTTTTTTTAAATTATCTTGAGCAGATTTATAATTTTGCTGCATTGTTTTTGCGTAAGTGATCATTACAGATTTCATCAGTGACAAGACAGGTTGTGCATGAACGCTTACTTCCAATTCCTCGTCTTCATCATATTCAGACGTTAACTTTTTGTCTATACACCAAGTAAATGGACACTGTACCGACGTTTTTCCGTTCATTTTTTAATTAACGAAATCAAAATACTTCAAACTAAATATTCGCACTATGCTATGGCTTTATCTTGATACAATTAAAGCAACTACGAATCAAATTTATGGATTTGAATTCTTTGTTAGATCTTGATACAATTGTTTTCTTGTTAGACAGTCAACTTCAAATTTAGCACTGATAATGACGTATAATGACTATAATGACATCTTCTGCGAGATATCAACATGGCGGTACACATAAGGAAAAATAAATTGCAGAGAATGGAAAATCCTTGTTATTTCTTTTAAAATTTATAAATAAATTATTATGATTAATAAAAACGCAGAGCACCTATTATTCCGACGATATGACGTTTTTTACCATATCCTTTAGTTTAGTTTTTGTTTTTATTTTCTTTGTAATAAAAAGGAAAACAAATGAAAACTTATAAGAATGTTTAAAGTTTGCGCGAGTTCAACTATTTTGAATCGTATCATTATTACATGAAGCAGCATATATTATTAAAGTAAACATTGTGCTTTCTAATTAAGGTAAATTCTATTTTTTTAATTCTACTTTATATTTAATACTACTTAAAGCTAAATAATTAAACATTTAAATATAGGAAGAAATAATAAGGATAAATTATGAATTTATATTAGATAAACGATTAAAATTAAAAAAATTTTACCTTAAAAATTAAACCTATTAAGTAAATAATATATATAGTTCGGAAAAAAGAATATTACGTCTAATTTTCAGGAGCTGAGAACGGATCTTTATAGATTGAATAGGTAGAAGTAAAAGGTATATATATTCATTTATTCTTTATCAGCACTAAAATTAATTAGAATTAATCAGAAACATATAAGAAGTGAATAAGCCAGTCTCTCGATAGACTCATCAATCTCAATTTCATTATACTTCGCATTATTTCTTTTCAGTTTTCTCTTATTGTTATAATTTTCATTTATTTGAGTTTCGAAAGTTCGAAAGTTCCGCGTCAGTTAGTTGCGTTTTGATTCAAAACAAACTCGAAAATCTTCGAAAATGGGTCACTCATCTTACCCATATATACTTTAGAAATTATGAGAGCGGAAAAATACGCTCGTCAGAATGTTCTTATATTTTTGTGATTCCCCAATAACTAGAGCCGCTAAGGCGTTCCAATCTATTCTTTATTTTAGGGAATCTGGGAATGGAAACGTGCATATCAATGCACTCTTGCGGTTCATGTTGATACTTAGTTCAGACTTATGTACTTTAGTTGTCGTCATATAGCCGTACCGAACGTTCTGACGTTCAAGAAGTTACCAATATCAACCGCGAGAGTTCGCTGATTTACACGTTCCGAATTTCGCTGCACGAATTTCCGATTCAGACACCAATAAGATCAATGTTTTTCCAAAGAACTGTACATACATATTTTTGCGATTGTCTTTTCTTTTCGGACGCCTCTTCGATTTTGCAGTGTGGCTACAGCTTGGATATAAGGATACTCATATTTTCTCCTCACTATCGTAAGTATATATGAACATTTTATTCATTAAAAAGCTGAGCATCAGCTTTTATAACCAATTTATAATTTATTAACTTCATTTTACTATATAAAGTAATAATGTAAATTATCTATAGCAAAATTTTTCAAAAGATTTTAGAAATTGAAACAATTGAGGCAGTGGATTCCATAACGTCCTGAGCGCGCGAAAACCGGTAAAACTATTGTCCAAAGGACTAATTT
>JAXIUT010000048.1:15972113-15996406 GCA_035586675.1 Eurytoma californica | reverse complement strand
TATGGGATATTTAGTGGTCACAGATCATAAATTTTGCCACTTTATGATCTCTTTCTGGTTAATTTTCTACCAGGGTACAATTGATAGAAGTACCGCGTACTTTTTACATACTCGTCCACCCAATCCGCCCGCTCTGAATCAGAACCGCGTACTTTCCTCTCCGATCGATTCTCCATTTCAGAAATTTCCCCGCGGGGTAAATACGCGGTTCGCGAGAGCCGTATCAATCGCCAACAGAGCGCGAAGGCCCGATAAATTTTTCCGCCGGCGCGCGGCGAGTGAAATATTCTTGGCCGCGCGGCCGAGGAGCCTGAAAGCACGTGTTTCGCCTATTCCCGGCTCCGCGCGGCGAACACACGGGAGTAGGGAATCCGGTGCGGGTGCACTCGGCGCCGACTCACCTATTTCCAGTGGCGCGGTTCGACGGACGGCTGGGTCTTCGTCTTCGGGCCGACGTTGCGAAACCCGACGGGACGACAGTGACGCACGTGATGGAATTCAGACGGTCCGGCTCCGCGCTAATTGTCCTTTTCGTTTGAAGGGGAAGCCGTTGTCGTTATAGTTTTGTAACGTCCTTTGAGCAGATTGGACGTCAATTCTCTGTCTTGTATACAAATGCAAGCAACACTAATATAGCTTACAGCAGAGAAAGTGTAGTTTTAGTTAATTTTGATTTTTTAGAATCAGTTAAAAGGTGGAGCACTAGTTGCGTTCTCTTATATAATCGTCTAGGTCTTCAGGTGCTTTATAAATGAACCTCAGGCAGGCAGACTTGTTACCGAGAGAGATGTTTCAGGGTCCACCTGATAGCATATTTACCAGATAATATGCGCTGTTTCTGGAAATTAGATCCAAACGAGCTTTAAATTTAAATTGAATCGTATTGATTCAATTTAAATCGTATTATTTCAATTATAATTTAAGAGTAGTGGACATTTTTTGAAATTGGTTTGAAATAAATTAATGTTGGTGTCACTAATTCATCGAGCAGACATTCGCATATATCGAGTAATACATACTCGATATATGTGAATGTCTCGCACGGTCTGCTCGATGAATTAGTGACACCAACATTAATTTATTTCAAACCAATTCCAAAAAATTTTCACTGCCCTTAAATTATATTGTATAATATACTAAAATATAATAATGAGAATTATATTAACGATATATTAATTGCGAAAAAACTGATTATTATGCGATCACGAAATTATTAAGTTGATTAAAAAGTGATGATGCGCTACAATGATTTGTGATTAAACGGAATTAATAAAATAAAATTGAATTAATTCATCAACGTTTTTCATGTTATAAACTATAAAATAAACTCTACAGATAAAACTAAATTTTGTTAGTCGCGTTGTTTTAATGTAATACAATATTAATCGCCTCGTAATACAACTTATATTTGAATATTACAGAAATTTATTTATATTAATTCCCAGGCGCAAAGCAGAAAATTAATATGCTACGCCGTCAACCCGCTCTCTTAGGCTTTATTGGAATAAAGGAGAAATCTTTGAACATTCGGCAAAAGCTCTTAGTAAAAAATTCACGGTAAAAAAGTTCCCCGCGGCGCCGTGGACCACGAGCCCGTGGGAAGACCCCTTCTAAAAACTAACACACAACGTAGAGGAACAAAAGCGGCGTCCCCAGCGTCGCTGCCGTAAATCAGCTGGGACGCATGCCCGAAAGCTCCGCGCGCCTCCCTTCCTTTACTCTTTAACCCACCTCGGCCGCCCACGCGGACGAGTCGCGCGCTTTCACCGATTGCTTTTTCGTCCGTTGGACTATATTTACCCCGGGGCGAAAGATCCCGACTCTACGGTGCTTCTCTCGTTAAGGGGATGTGAGTAGTGCTTCCGCGTGTATCAAACGATAATTTTATTTTTAATTGATGCTGCAGCACACTTCCCTACCAGCACAAGGTTGTTGTTAGGGTTATATATGGGATTAGTGCAAAAAAACTCGATCAATAGTTTATTTATATTAAAAAGTAATGATTTAAAATTTTAAAAACGTTCAAAAGAAATGTTTTACAATTTCTTTTGAAAATTATAAAAATAAAATTTGATGAAAGCTTTGAAACCGACCGACTATAGCTACGTTATACACATATAATACTAATAATTTTTTTTTTACGGTATAGCATAAAAATGGTGAAGCTACAAAAATCCTTAATTTGCATAGATACTATGCTAAATGGCTTTATATTTAACAATAAGTTTACATACCGGAAATTTCAAGAAAACTCGAAGAAAATGACATTTCGCACTAAACCCCTTAAAATAACCACAGAAGGCCCGCATCACTTCAGCCATCAGGTACTTCGCAGCGCGAGACAAACTGACAAGAACGACTGGAGACGCTTCGAGCTCTTATTTACGCCGAGGAGACGAGGCTCGCCTTTCGCTCATCTCGCAAATTGTATTTATCGCCCGAGCAATCCGCGCAACTGAGATTCCGCGCTGAAGGGGCGCGAGCCGTTTGTCAGGTCCCCGTGGAGCATTACGCTAGGAATCGCACGGAGGCGGCGCCTCGGGGATTTTCTGGAATATGTGACGCGCGACGAAATTGAAACGGAGGAAACGCGGAGCGAGAAATTTTCAACGGGTCGAATAAATTTCACGGCTAATTTGATCTACGCGTCGACCGGGCCGAGTGGACGGCGCTATTTTGCGCCTGATTAATGAAGTACTGATGCACTGTAAATACACTCGTGGATGGATTTAATATTGCGGTGTTTGAAGGTGCAATCTGGCGTGAATTTAACAATTGATATTTCACGTGCGATATACTTATGTCAATGACGAAAATTAAAAGTTATAATGGACTCTTCTTTTGCACACGTATAGATAAATTATTAGATAGCAGCATATTAAAATACAATCAATTACATAAATTAATAATTTACACTTAATCCTATCTAAATATTTATGTGCACTTCCAAGTTTGTTCCATTATTAAGAAATATGAAGGTAAACAAATTTTGATATTTTTCTCACTGTACATTCTGTTTTATTTAAGTGGCAATGCTTACTATTCACTATATCTGATGCAGGGTATCAAGATGCAGTATTATAATTCTGTTCCAATTAATTTATCTTTTAAATGTACGTCTGCTCAATATTATAGATTCAATCCTTGAACTGCACGATGAATTTAAAAGATGCCTTGGTGCGTCATAACTTAACTATCAAATCAATATACTTTGATAAAATTGATAAATATTTATGCAAGGGAAATAACTTCTCCTTAAAAGTTCAAAGGAAGAGTCATCCCATTTATTATACAGATATCGCATGAAATATCAAGCAGATCATTATTATTATAATCATATTTTTTGAGTATCTTTAAACTCAGTTACCAAAGTCTCTTACTTACAGTAAATATTATAAAGAAGAAAATTACACTTTTCGGAGAGAAAATAGCTGTTACGAATTTTCTATAATTTTATCAAAACTGACATATGTTCAGTTCCAGGATCCGAGGCTTGAGGGGCGACGTGATAGTTTGGGCGCAGCCGACAGCCTGGAATATTGGCCCGATTAAGCGCGCACGTGTTGTATAATGCAATTTCGCACAGTTTCCGACAAACGCGCGGATGACTATACTTTTCGGTGGAATATATACTAACACGCGAAACTGGCAATTTTTTTTATCAAAAAGGAACTTTTTTTATCGTTTCAGCGATATTACATTGTTCCCTTTATCGCCGCAGTATATGCTTTCTATTAGGTATGAAATTTCTCTTAATTCGCTCCAAATAGCCGAGAGGATTGCATATACGTAATTTTGTTCCACTTTCTGTTGCTGAGTACCTTCATTGAATGTTAGGTACGTTTTTATGGCAAATGACAATGTTATCAGATCGTAAAATTTCATGAACTTATTAAGAAAAAGTTTTGCGCTGGAATGGTACTTTCATCATCTATTTTCAGTAACTTTGCAATGATGTTAATTAAATCCTCTAAGATTTAAAACCTGATAGTGCTTTCAGAAAAACTTTGTCATCCGCTAAGCTCTTCTAACAGTTTTATTAGTTAATCTTTTCCAATTGCTACATAATATATAATGTAGCTTTTTTATAAAGGGAATTGTTTTAATGGTTTAACAAGTTATTAGAGCGTGAATAATTTAGCACAATTACAGTGATAGTGAAAATAGATGATTATGGTAAGATTTTCAATTTTAAAAGTCAGAGAGACGTTTCAATATTAAAAGAATTTTTAATGAAGCAGCGCTTAGTTAGACATCACCAATACATATCTTTAACTTTTTTTCTGTTTATAATGATCTAATTATTTTTCATATAGTTTTTTAAAGAGTATACTTTAATGAACTAAGAATTGAATGGATCACGAAAAATTTAGCACGATTAGAGTTTCAGTGAAAATAAATGAGTTTGGTAAGACATTCCAATTTTAGAAGAATTTTTAACGAAGCTCCGCTTAATTGAGCTGACCGACATATACTTTTAAATTATGGAACTTTTTTGCTGTTTATAATGATGTAATTATTTTTGATGTCGACAACCCATTAGCCGTGGGCACTTTTCCTTTGCGAAGAAATACGTGTTGCGTTGTAAGAATAATATCAGCAAATTATCTGTCTTTATGAGTCATATCTTCAGGTTACTAAGAAGCCTTTATCGCGAACCTATATAACAAAAATAGAAATAAGACATTAATATACTAATCATTTAACTATAAATAGAATGTTATAAATATTTCAGCGTTTTATACTAACAATTTAAGAATATTAGAACGATATCATTATTGTAATAAATAATTGATACTTCTGGATGAATAATAAAACTTCTGTTGTGCTACTGAAAGCTCTAAAATGGTAAAGTCAGTCAATTGTGCGCTGTTTTTGTCCCTCGAGGTCGTCGCAAGTATTACAAGCTCTTCCACCCAAATGGAAAATCTTTATTCTGGAAGCTCGTGTAAGTAATGCATCTGGTCGTATATTCAATCTGAAAGCTTGAAGCAAATTTTAGAACAGAAAATTTAAAAGTTCTATTCTTTTTTGCACATAACACATGGAACATAATGAAAATACATATTTGCTTTTCTGGAGACTTTATTGTCTGCGCATTATATAAGTAAATCAATATACTGCCAATAACAACACAATTGCGATAAAAAACGTATTGCGTACTTCCATTCACGATATCAACACATGATTGCATGTGGAAAAATGAGAAATTGAATTTCGTTTAAGAAAACACCGTAATATCATTTCACAGTTCTCTGTGCATTACTGGAAGTAAATCCAGTCATGGACAATGTAGTGCAACCGAGGTGTACACCTAGCACTTTTATAAACTTTTAAAAATGTGATTTTAAAATACAACTTAAAAATATATTGTTTATGCAGAGAATGAAAAGACTACAAGAAAAGTGTTGTATATTGTACAAGAAAAGTATTGTATATTGTTCAAAAAGAATTGTCTTGCAGCATTCGCCTGTTTCTACTGACACCTACAAGTATACATTAATTATGGACAATTTAATGCAATCAAGGTGTACACCAACCAGTTTTATACACTTTATAAAAATGTTATTTAAAAATAATACTTAAAAATATATTGTTTGAGTAGAGGATGTCAAAACTGCAAGAAAAATGTTGTATGATTGTTGAAAAAGACTCGTCTTGCAACACCCATCTTTTTCTACTGACACCTACAAGTATTGACGAATCATAAATCTTCTATACCCCATAATACAAGAAGATAAAAATTACGACTACAGTGCATCGTGAATATACAGTTATAAGTGAAATTACTATAATAAGAATACTATAATAAGAATAAAAACATAAATTCCACGCAATACAATGCAGAAGAAAAATTATTAATTGAAAAAATTTTTTTATAACGTACCCCTCAAAATAACTCGCACCAATCGTCCGTATCAAAGCTCCACAACATCAACACTGACTCTCCCACGTGAAACGATCCCGCGCATCCGCTCCGCCAAAGTCTCGCGGGGACACTCACCAGCCTTGACGGTGTCGGTGGGGACTCCTCCCGGCGGGCAACGTACACCACGCGAAAAGAAAAAAAGGGAAACCGAGAGGACCGAGTGAATGAGAGAGAGAAAGAGAGAGAGAGAGAGAGAGAGAGAGAGAGAGAGAGAGAGAGAGAGAGAGAGACGGAGAGGCAGGCTATCTCGCGGCGCTCGGCTTTATTTTTGGCCGCGGCGTCGCGCTCGGCTTGGGTCAGCGGTGCGCTCGGCGCGGCGCGAGTCTCGCGCCTCCCGCCGCCGACGATGGAGGACAGCTACACGGTGCACCGGCGGCGCAAGGCCGCCGCCAGGCGCCGCGAGAAGACGCCCGAGCCGCGGCTCAGCCAGCCGCCCGTCGACGTCGACGCCGAGCAACGTAACGTATTATAGCGCGCGCGGCAAGCCCTTCCCTTCGGCGCGCCTCCTTATATTTCGTTGCGAACTGTTTTTTTTTTTTCACGATCGAGACCGACTGCAGCGCCCGGTAGTCGGCGGCCGATCGAGCAGCGGAGAGGGTCGAGCGCGCGATCTCACGCTTGGAGTACGAGTGGTATTTATTTATAGGAGCGGTGGTTACTAAGTTTTCTTTTAGGCGTTCGGTGTAATCGTGGAGTTTTTTTTTTGGTTTATGCTCGAGTGATTGTGACGGACGCGATCGGGGATGGATTTGTCGCGGATCAAGTGAACGATCACGTGATTTGTACAATTTTTGCTCAAGGTCGGAATTCGCGAGACACTTGTTTTCGTTCGCACTGACATTTTGCTTTTGAAATTTACGTTTTATATTGAGAACTAATAATAAATCGTATCTTTATATGCGTTTGTAATGTGAAGTTTCTATTTACAGAGACTTATTTTATTTAATCCGTAAGTTACGCTTTTCATATAATAAAACGGTACTTTTTACTCAGCAAACTTTGAGCAAATGTAAAATATAAAATTCGAAAAAAGTTTGTAACTAATATAATCGCGAGTCATAATTATCTTACTTAAAATTTACAGTGTCTTAAAAACTTTTTCATCTACACCATTCATAATTAATCATTTAATTTAATAATGTACACCAATCATACTTAATCATAATCACAATAATAAAATAATCCATTCTTTTATAATTAGATATATAACAATTGATTCATCCGTCGATACACGAATCATCCGCCTCGACTCACGCAAAATCCAGTGCTTCGCATTCGAGTACATCGAATCAGTCCCGCGAATTACTTTCGCGAAGGGGAGCTGTGCGCGCGTACATAAATCAGCGCGTACTTAGTAGAGCGAAGTGACAGAGCGTCGGCTCGCGCGTTTGTTTTCACGGTCCGCAAGTGACGGGCGAGGAGTCCGCCGGCGCGATGGACGAGGAGGAGGAGCGGCGCGCGCGCATGGAGCGCATGGTGGAGGACACCGAGCGCATGGAGATGCTGCAGGCCGCCGCCGACGAGGAGAAACGACCCGCCAGGCCCAGCCCCAGGCGGCAGCTCGAGCCCGAGGACGGCAAGCCCAAGCCGCGGTCCGTTTCGCCCGCCGTCGCCAGGTCCGTTTACAGATGACAGATTATGCACTTCGCGACGATCGCCTGGAAGAGGAAGAAATTTTTTTTTTTAAATTCATGATTCACGTAATTTTTCTGTGAATAGTTTAGTATTATTTTAACGTAGTTTCAAGGAGGTTACATCGAAACAGTGGTTCAGGAAATTGGGCTTTAAATTATAAGGATAAATAATTAAGTTTAATCCTCGCGCGTATTTTATCGGTACTTTAATTTTCGCCGATCGTTTCAGGTTCTCTAAATAAATTATTTTTAGAAGCCAACTGTCAAGACAGTCGCTAAATATAGGAAAAAGCAGAGTTTGCTTTGCAAACATACTTTCTAATCAAAATATTCGGCAATTTTCAAAGTAGCTGCACGTCCGCTGATCGTAATCCGCATATCCAAATGCGTGTGAAAATTTGTATGTTAAAGTAGGTTTCTAGGACGTTTACGTGAATGACATAAGAAGATAAGAAAAAATTCAAATATTTATTCAATTAAACATAAAATGAAAAAAAAAAAAAAAATGGTCTGACACGACACGACTGTATCTACTTCCATGCATTGATCACAGTGAACAGATTTACGCTTCTTACAGTATATGATTCATTGAATTTTTATTACTGTTCACAAAACTATTGTAGGTTAACGCGACGTAACTTTAGAAAATAAAAATCATATTCCAACTTTAAAAAATAAAAAACAAATCAGATCGGAGACACGCGACGAGGAGGTCAAAGCAAAGCCAGCGGATGAGCCGGAGCCGCAGCCGCCTCCAAAGGCTTCGAGACGACAGCGCGAGCCGCGGGAAAGCGGCGAGAGCAGCGAGCTCCGCAGGAGGATGGGCTCGCCGGAGGCCTCGAGGAGCCGGCAGCTCTCCCCTTCGGTAAGGAATATCGCGCACCCACATCACCGGGAAAAAAAAACGAAAGAAAAAAATACTGACGGTCCACCCACGAGCGCAGCAGGAGCCTAAACGCAGCGGCCGTCAGCGCCAGGAGGCCGATGATCAGGCGGTGGTCGTCGCGGCCCGCCGATCGCCTCGACTGCCCCGCAAGCAGATCATCCCGCTGAGCGACGAGTGCCTGATCGAGGACGTGGCGCGGGCGAAGCGGGCGTACGCCCACCGGGAGCCCAGCGACGACTACGAGTACGAGGACGACGAGGAGGAGGATGAGGAGGAGGAGTACGAGTACGTGCGCACGAGGCGCAGGCGGGAGGCCGGAGGGGTGCGCCGCAGGAAGACCAGCGTCATGCACTCGGAGCTCGAGAAGGAGGAGATCAGGAAGTCCGTGGGCCAGACGAGCTCCTGGTTCTCCTGGATACCGTTTTTCGGCCGGAGGAACCGCGTGGTCGAGATGATCGACCAGCAGCAGCGGAAGGCCAAGGAGAAGCAGCGGGAGAAGGAGAAGCTGGAGGAGGAGAGGGTATACTGGGAGATTATTTATCTTTGTTCGGTGGACGGGGAGGCGACGGAGGTCGGGGTGTAACTGATACGAATTCTATGAAGGACTTAGGTTTGATGCAAGGAGTAGAGCTGTTTGACGAGATTAGTTGTATGGAAGGTTTATGGAAATTTCATACGCGTTGAATACTGAGTAAAAAAATAGTAATTAAATAACTTTACTATTTTAAAAGTATTAATTAGCAGAAGGACATAGAATAGATAAATAATTTCAAAGTGATCATATCAGTATTTTTCGAAAAATCAGGACTCTCGTAGCTATCAGCGGTAAGTCCATGTCAACAAGATTTATCGTCGTATATTTTGTACATATTACGTTTAATTCTCGTTTTTCTTTTTCATTTTTCCATTAAAATGCTAATTTTAATTTTAAAATAGTAAAGCAAAAGGTAATCTTAAAAAGAGTTATTATTTCTTTTTGAAGAGAAAAGGGTATAGTGCTGCCTGCTTGAGAAATCGAAAATTTATCTAATGTTACGTCATTTTTAATATACTGAGAGAAAGGTATTAATTTTTACAAAAAGATCAGTAAATTTTACTAGTCAATATGGAACTTTGGTCACAGTCAGTAAGTTTGAGAATTTTTTACCATATCTGCTTACTCATTTTTAATGGATTATTAAGTAATATTTTATTGTAAATATTTTAAAAATTAGTTTCAGTATATTAAAAATTCTCTAAATGTCAGTTTGCGACCAGATATAGAAAAATTTGCTAAACATTTTGTAAAAATGACAATCGTTCTTCTAATAATTTCTCGCTCATTACGAATAAACGGAATCCCCTATCCACACTCTCTACTTCAAATAAATCTAAACCAAACATTAAACTAAATTCACGACATTCCCGTGAAAAACCGAGCTCCAAAAGTTTTCCGACCGACGAGCCGCCCTACCTATATATCGCGACACCACTGACTACCCTCGTCGCTGTCGCAGCGGGCATCGATCGCCGCGGCCTCGGACAAGACGTCCTTCCTGGACTTCCTGAGGGCGGTGCGCGACTTCGGCTCGGAGTTCCGCGAGTTCTGCCGGCAGAACCCGGAGCAGGTGCAGATCCTCGTGGAGCTGCGCAACCTGTGCGTAACCGAGACGGTGATCACCCTGGTGGTCTGCGGCCTCGGCGGCCTGGCCTTCCGCTTCACCGAGGGCGCCTTCGAGTCGTTCTACAAGTGCGGCGTGAAGCGGGTGAAGCGCGACTTCCTCGACAGCCTCTGGAACTACAGCCACAACATGAAGGAGGACGACTGGAAGAGCATGGCGCGCAGGAAGCTCATGGAGTTCGAGGAGCAGCTGCACGCCGCGCACGAGGCCGGCGTGCAGACCTACAGCGGGCAGAAGAGCTGGACCTTCCTCAACGCCGTTGTCTACTGCATCACTGTCGTCACTACTATCGGTGAGGCCGGGGGATGCTTTCTTTTTTTTCTTGATAATCTGAAAAGTTAAAACAATTGTTATTTTTTGTTTTTTAAATGTTCTACATCCATTTAGAATAATTTTCTTTTAAAAAATTTGTTATTGTAGTATTTAATTTTAGAGGATATTAAAAGATCTGCAAAAGATTTATTTCCACGTCTATGCAGTGCTTCGCGAACGCCGTATTTTTTCGCCTTCGATAGTTTCAAGTATATATATAATTCTTCCTTTAAGAAATACAGAGACGGCAATCCTAAAAGTCTCCTTTAAGGTTCTGTCAGAACAGCGAATGCATTATTCAAAAAGATATAAATGGTCTTGAGCAAATCGATGAATAATTTTTTAAATTTGTTTACATGTTAACAATATCTGATTTTTGAAAATACGACTTTATTTAAATTTTATTACACTAAATTAATTGGTTTAATAAATAAAATCGTATTTAATAAACATTAAAAGATTGTTCATGTCTTTTGTTGAAATGGAAATTCAAATCTGTGAGAATTTATACCAGTTTTTTATGTACGTAAAAACATAAATTTAAAACAAAATTGTACCTCTATATACTTGAAAGCAA
Source organism: Eurytoma californica (assembly GCA_035586675.1). Lineage (NCBI taxonomy): Eukaryota > Metazoa > Arthropoda > Insecta > Hymenoptera > Eurytomidae > Eurytoma > Eurytoma californica. The sequence goes on along the minus strand of JAXIUT010000048.1, from coordinate 15,985,407 downwards.
CCTTTTCAAAGAATATGGAATTGAAAACTAATATCTCCTGCAAGGCTCACACGTTCAACCAATACCGTTGAATATCACTTCAAATAAAAGAAATCATTTTTTTAAATACAAATTTTTTTAGTGCACTCTGATCTCGCAGAGGTTGATTTTAGCTTACTAATTTTCCGAGGTATTATCCAGTGAATTATTTTCGGCAGAAGTACAACGATAACGTGATTATTGTGTTAAAGAGCACTTAATAGAAATTATAATTCAATGCGATTTAATTATAATACAATGATGATTATGCAAAATTGTCATCGTTAACATAACAGTCACTATATCACTTCTATAGCCACGGATAAATATGTCCTACTATATAATACCTCAACATCAATTATAAATTATTCCAATCCTACATTTATTCCTAGCCAAACGCGTAGGATATAATAGGGCCACGCGACAGATAACAAAGGAGACCGACGCGAAATGGAATCAAATCGACGCTGTGCATCCGCAAAAAGTTAATTGCCGTCGATTGTCGCTCGGGAAATTCGCGCGCACCAGAATTGCAGCACTCGCGCCGCGTGAGCACGGCTGCGCTCCCGAAAATGGTTTATTGGTCGAGCTCGCCAATTCTGGCACCGAAAGGAGACACAATGTACGCGTCCGAAACCTTGAGAACCATGCCAACTGATGCATTTCGCTTTTCTAGTTTCGGGCTTACCGTTTTCCACTCAAATTATCACCACAAAATTCGTTACAAGTGTTTGTGCAATAAAACACGTTCTTACGATAATTTTATTTTCTGCAGAATTTGGAGTACTCGTTAAAACTGGAGGAGCGATTTTTTTTTACTTACAGGTTAAATTAACTCCATCAGTTTGAATGAATGGTTTTATATTAGCTATATGCGTATGTGTGCATTTACAGTATTCTCAAAATTTTAATCAGTGAAATGGTTTTGAATTTGGTAAAAATTCAACTAGTAATATCGTAAATCAAAAAACGTTGTAGCATCTAAAAAACAATGTGGCTCTTTAAAAGAGTATTGCCAAGAAACGCAATTGATACCTACTTATATTCTATTTGATTTTCAAGATCATTAATCATATAGTCACTTATACTACTTTCTTTCATTTTAAGACACGGGACCTGCTACTAAATACATTTAAAAAATTAGCGCAACGTTTTTCGATAACAAATATATTTACCCGATCAAAAGCAGGATAACAAATAACACTTTATCAGTGAATCAAATTCAATAGACTTCATTACTCAATTCCTTATAATACCTATATAGTAACTATTCACTGATTTTCAGTGGCGAAAATTGTTTAAAATTTAGAGTACACTGAAACTGAAGTATCCGATCGGGCTTAATTAAAACTCTATTGATTGAAGGATACGGACACATCTCACCGAGCACGAAATAAAATCCGTATTGCGATGCACAAAAAAAAATATGACATATTGCTTATTCCGCGTTCATCTATATTTATTAGGCACTAGTTAATAATAATAATTCAAAAATATGTGGGCGTGTGATAATTGTTTAAAATTTAGAGTACACTGAAACTGAAGTATCCGATCGGGCTTAATTAAAACTCTATTGATTGAAGGATACGGACACATCTCACCGAGCACGACGACGGGCCGAGCCTTGACGATAGTCTACGCGATCTTCGGCATTCCGATGTTCCTCATCGTCCTGGCCGACTTCGGCAAATTATTTACCAGGGGCATCAAGTTCCTGTGGGCGTTCGTGCGCCGGCTCTACTACACCGGCAGCTGTCGAAAAGTCCGGAGGACCGTGCCGATGCAAGTGAGTCACTGTATAATAAATTCTACATTACTAAGTGCTTTTCCTTTGTTCAAACTCGTGTACGCGTCGACTTCTAAATTGAGACGAGCGAAAATTTTCTTTGCAAGTTGGTACGAGAGAAATTGCGAATTTGACGTAGGAGTCGAGTTGAATTTTCGATGTTTCTAATGAGATGAAAATACTCTCCCGTGCACAGGTGTGCTTTACGGAACTTGATGAGAGTTTGCTGACTTGTGGCGTTTGTGCATTTCGGCTTCGGTCGAGGGCGCTGCGTACTTTGAATAAATGATGCAACTCTTGTGTGAAAATCAATTTTAGATTTTTAAAGTGTAACGAAATCCATATTTAATTTCTTTCTCGTTTCAACAAAGAGAATTTGTTTGAAGCGACGTTAATGTATATATTTTATTAATTGCTATTACTATCATTACTGTATTACTTTTTTTTTATAAAATAATCGTCCCTAATGAAGAAAAGATCATTTCATTTATCCCTAAAAAAGAAAAGCACACAATTAAAAAAGCAAATACATAAAACATTTAGCCTTTTTACAAAGAAAAGTATCAATTAAAATCTGTTAGGAAGAAAATCACGCTTAGAAGTTTCGGCGCGAAGAAAGGCTCTTTTAAAATTATTGATTGTTATGAAGAAAAACGCTTTTGCGAGATTCCCCCTAAAAAACATTTTTCCTGCTATTTTCACGAATAAAAAATACTTTCAGGAAGAATTATTTATCAACTTTGACACCCGGTCCCTCTATCACGTCAGTCCAAACGCATACTGCATTTAAATAAGCTTCTATACTGCATTTATCTACAATAAATCAATACTGTATTTAAATAAGCTTCCCGGAAATAAACAAGAAAAACTATTTATCCGCTACCCCCAGGAAATGATGAAAGGAGTGCAGATGGTGTACGACTTCGCGACGTTCAGGCGACCGTCGCAGATGACGCCGGAGGAGCTGGTGGAGATGCAGCGGCAGCAGCAGACGGTCCTCGGTATGGAAGGCGGGCAGCCGCAGCCGGAGTCCCCCTCGACTCCCGCCCTCTCCTCCTTCGAGATCGACGACGAGTTCAATCTGCCAATCTCCGTCGCCATCACCATCCTCGTACTCTACATCTTCATCGGCGCCACTGTGTTCAACATCGCCGAGGAGTGGAGCTTCTTCGAGAGCTTCTACTTCGTGTTCATATCCATGAGCACCATCGGATTCGGCGACTTCGTTCCCAAGGTACACCGACGCTCGGGGTTTTCAGACGTTTAGGGGGTGTCGAAGAATCGAACGATAAAATTTTAATGCTCTGTGAAGCGTGTAGGGAGGTTTTAGATATAGGGTACAGGAAAAAGCGGAGAAAAATGGTTTAGCAAAAACTAATAGTAGGTGGTAAATGTGCATTGAGCCCTCTAAATTTGAATAAGTAAAATTCATCAATATGCAATTATTTAATGTGCATAGCTGTTCAATTATTCGAATAAGACTATTCATACTAAATAAGTGCTTATTATTCAAATTTAAAGCGAGAAAAATTGCTATGTTGCAGAATCAAAATTGTTGTTAATTTATAATTTTTATTATAATATAATAAATTTATAATAATTTTTACTGTACATAACATATTACGGTACATGACATTTTATCTACTTATTGTCGGAAAAGCCATTTTTGCTAAACCATAAATTCCATTGTTGGAGGAAAAGAGTTTTAAAATAGATTAATTTTTAAAGGGTTTAAAAATGTATTTACATTATAAATGTTTACGTACCTGGAAGGAAATCGATTCAATTTTTGACCTAGTAAACTCGTACGGCATCAAAGCGAATAAAAAGTAAAGTGCGCCTTTCAGTCTTCTATTGAAACATATTGATGTGAAACTGGAAAAAATTTTTAAATATCATTGAAACAATTTGTTAATTATAAAATTTTTGAGGATATTATTTTATCGAGCGTCTAATTTAAAAGAAACAATATACGAGTTCAATTTTTAATATTTTTCGAGCGGTAACCATTTAAAATCTCACGTACGATGTTTTATCGGTTCTTCGAGACCCACTTCTTTCGACATAATAGCGATAAAATCGATGCTAATAAAACTTTACCCAATAATATTTTTTTTTCCTTTCTGATTGTGCTACTTGCGCGATGGCATTAAGAGGGTAAGCTTCGACGTTAAATGACAAAAAAAACTGTGTTTTGAGCACACTGAGCACACTACTTATCCCTTACATGCACTGTTATGCGCACACGTACACACACGTAATTATTAAAATAATATGTAGCATGTCTAACTGAATTTCCTTCATAAAAAAGAATGATGAACAATTTAATCTTTATATCTATAGGAACCGCTCTACATGATGCTCTCGATAGTCTACTTAATCTTCGGCCTCGCATTGACATCTATGTGCATCAACGTCGTTCAGGTAAAAATCCTCCATACATTTTTCTTTTCCATTCTATCTAGCGAAACTTCTTTTTTCTCCTTTTTTTTTGAGAATTCGCTTCGAACTAATTTATCGAAGTCGTTCGTTATGGCATTACTTTTTAATTAAATGAACCTTGAGCGCGGGCTCTTTTTCCGCGCAGATATTCTCGGTTTCGAGGAATTTATTTTCCGAAGCGTAATTAGATATAACGAAGTAATGAAACAATACGTCACGATTTTCTCTCATGAAAAAAATTATATAAACGATTACCCTCGCTTTTACGGAGCCAGAATATAGTGAAGCAGTAGCCGCGCGGTGTTGATGTCGACCCTTTACTTTATTTCATAAAAGCAATATAATTACTAATATCGTAGTATTTAATTGTACAGAATTTTGAACAAGATTTGAAAAATTCAGAAATCCTATAAATTTACGTTGTTTTATTAGTTCTGAATGTATTTATTTATTTATTTTGGCACCAATAAAAAAAACGAATTAATAACAAATTATAAAATATAAAAGTATGTATGTTTATAATTTTCAGATAAATTTATTCCATTTAAACATGAAAATTAGCTTACGTTACTACAGTTGTTTATTAATACTTTGAAACATTGAGACTAGTTTCATAAAGCTATTTTTATTCCTTAGAAAATTGTTTAAAAATATAAAACTTTTGTTCATCATCTCTGTAAATAAAATTCCAAAATGATTCATTTTATTTAAAAATAGTAATATAATTTAAAAAAATTTTTTATTGAAATTGTTATTACAATGTCCAGTTACAATGTCCGAATTTTAAGTTTCTGTTTACTTTACTGGCTCCGAGATCCTCGATGGCTATTAAATAATCAAAATCAGTTAATTAAAAAAATGCTTACAGGTGATGCTGACGGATCAGTTTAAACAGGCGAGTCAGAAGATCGGTCAATCAATCGGCTTCCAAGTCTCGGAGGAGGACGGCTCGCTGAAACCTAATGCACCGGAGCTGGTGGAGGTTGCCGAGGTGCACGGCGCCGTCGGCACCTCCGACGCCAAGGAAGCCCCAAAAGCCAAGCCAGAGGACGCCGAACTGTAGGCCCGAAGATCCACTTCTGTCCACTACGACATATACCTCGATATTTTTGCAAAACACGATCGATGCTCGCGCTGGATGCTATAAAAAAAATAGCGTATTGTGAAAAAAATGCAAAGCGATTTGTACACGTTGTAAATAAGGAGTAGGCGTCGCTCCGCAGAGGGCTGGAATCTCGAATGACGACGGGGAGGCGACGCATTTTTTTTACCGTCTCGAGGACATGCTCTGCTTGAGAAAAGCACCTATTTTTGATCTTCTAAATGTTCGTTTAGTCTTTTTTCCTTTTGATTCCTCGATAAGCGTCAGAAGAATGAGACACGAATGTAGATTAAGAGTAGCGTTTAGTTTACTTTTACGCTTTAAATTCGTGTACATAGAGTAACATTTTTTTTTGACTTTTTATTCAATTGACTAACGTCCGTCTACTTTTCGTAAGATTTCGTACTCTATATGCATCATCTTTAACTGTCTGTATAAATGTTAAAAAATGTCTATTATCATCATGTAAAAACGAAAAATAATATTGTAATAAAGTTTAAAAACTGAAATACTATATTGGCTTTACTGATTTTCTCTTGAAAATAAAATTAGTTACATGATGTAAGGACAATTATTTCTGAATTTTGTACATTAATATAACGTAACTTACGAAGTGTAATGTCTTTGAACAAACAGATGAAAGTTTTTTTTAAAACAAACCAATAAGTAACGAAGAATTCAACGAAGAAGTCAGTAGCGTTTATTTAGCATCGATAAGTGCCAAAGATAATAAAATAATAGCTCAAACTTCTCATTCACGTTTCCTCCAAATCATAGCTTAGCGCAAACTTGAAACTTAATTTTTGGCTTGTACCTAAACTTAATTTTCAACTTGAAACTCCAACGAAACAGAAATTATTTACTCTACATAAGTCCGAAAAGAAGAAAGTCGAGTGCAAAAGACCGCCAGTCAATTTTTGCGGTCGCTCTAATTTCCGTCAGCCGCAGTTCACTTTATCTCCGCCGCATTTATCTGTCCTATGTACAGCCGCTGCGTAAGCGCCGCGCGATCGCACAGTGAAAAAACGTGTATAAAGCAGAGGAGACGTTGAATTTAAAAAAAAAAAGTATATATATATGTGTATAAAATAAAACGTTGGTGCCTTTCACGAAGCGAAAAGCGTGTAGAGGAATGCAGGAGGCGCGACGGGAAGGCCCCATGCCCCAGCATATCTGTCGCCGCATGAATTCGTGCATGTGATACATACGTAATGTTCACCTTGGAAGAAGCGACGTTTTTGCCACTGCAGTCGGTGGTGCAGCGAGTCACTTTTCTTCCGACAGTCATCGAGCTTCCCTTCGTTTTTTCTGCCTCCGTCGCGATGCGCGTCGTTACTGTAATATTGTTTTATGTTAAATAATTGTTAAGTTTTGTTCTTTTAGTATTTATGATTTGTTCACTGTGAATTCGATTGAAAAATGGAAAGTTCAAAATACTTTTGTAGATTTTTTGAAATGTTAGCCAGCGAATAAAGAAGGAATTGCAGTGGAATCGTCAACACGACGTATATAATGTAATTGATAGAGTTAAAAAAAAGTAATCCTGTTTGTCAGCCGGATAAATGGGTTTTGTCTAATTCGCACTTCATACAAGTAGGTATAAGAGAAAAAATTGTCTATGTAGTTGTGCGACATACATTGGATTCTGCAAGACGCAGTTTTCACGTATAAAATAAACTAACGCCGCTACGACTTTGTGAATTTTTGCTAAGCATTATATGAAAGATAACTCAGCGGAGGTCGAGCGCAAATTGTTACAATAAGATATGTCATCATAATTATAGCTATTGTTTATTGTCCAGAATGGAGTTGCTAATAAATTATTATATTGAACTTGAAATTAAATTTGCATTATTAATTTTAATCCCCGAATGTATTGGCCACTAACAATAAGTAATTTATGATAGTACATAAATCATCAGTTCACAGATTTTCATTTTTTTTTTTTAATAATACCACTGGCGCGAAACCACTAACCTGCATTTCCAGCCTTTTTTCCTTCTACCTCTATCTATTGAATCCACTTATGGCCGCGGTAATTGTACCCATGGACCGGAAAAATCTATAAGTCAAAATCCAGTTCAAAAAAAGACCATTTAAGAACTTTACTCGTTCCATAGTAATAAGTGTTTTGAAACTGATGAAATTAAATGTCCGTAACACATTAAACAAAAAAAATTTTTAACAAAAGTCAATCTCATACCTCCTAAGAAACACCTAAGTGATTATCAGAGATGTATCGTCTGAGTGATTATACCCATCCATATAGTCCAGTGTTTTAATTCAGTGTCAGTGTAATATTGACGCTTGAAAAAAATTAATTGCTACGTATTATATAGATCGAATAAATTATTGTCATAAATAATTTGTAAGATTATGTTATAAATTTTTTAAATCTCTGAAAATGAATCATTTCGAATTCGCTGACTTTTCAGCAGTACCAATATCTATTTTATGAGCTGCATGATTATGCCATTATTCATCAAATTTTATTTAATTCTGTTTATATAAATATTAATTATCAATCGCAATAAAATCCGTATTGCGATGCACAAAAAAAAAATATAAGACATCGCTTATTCCGTGTTCATCTATATTTATTAGGCATTAGTTAATAATAATAATTCAAAAATATGTGGGCGTGTGATAACTGAGAAAAAAAATTAAACGCTCGTTTTTCCCTGTTCAATGTTAAGATTGCGCAGTAATCAGTGAGTCAGCTTGCAACATTATACTCTCGAACGAAACTCCGCGCCGCTATTGCACTACCTCCCGCCACCTTATCCTCCCTTACCAAAACCTCAACTTTAAAAAAACGAAAAAAAAATAAACAATCACGCACCGAATCAATCGGGACCCGCGAAAAGATGCCGCTGCGCAAAGTATCCGCGATAACCGGCAGCGCATTCGAAAGTGCGCGGGCGTCGTCGCGTCGCGCGCCTGCGGGGTTGCCGCGCGTCGCGGCGCGCTGCTCCGCAGCAGCAGAAAGATGGCCGTCGGATGACAACACGCGGACGTTAGGAGCGCGCTGTCGAGGTAGCGAGTCGCTCGCCCGGGGCCCCAGCGCCGCGATGTCGCACGTCCAGTACGTCGACGAGCTCGTCAAGGAGTACCTGCTGTTCCGCGGCTTCGGACAGAGCCTGCGCGCCTTCGACGCCGACCTCAAGGCCGAGCGGGAGAAGGGCTTCCGGGTGAGAGCAGCAGACGCGCGCCTTCTGGCCCCCCTTTGTTTACCATCCTACTTTCTCCTCTGATACCTGTCGTTATTAAGCATTTCTTTTTTATTCGAGTGACGTTTTGTGTGTTTTTTTAATTCAATTTGGAGCTACTGTTCTTACTTGTGTTTTGTTTTGGAGGTGAGGTAGTCAATTGTTTGTTTGTTGTGCAGGTGGACAAGATTGTCGATCAGTTTATGCAGTACATACACACGTATGATTTGGTTTCGCTGCGTGAGCTTTGGGGTCATCTGGACACTCGACTGTTCTCCCGCTTGGAGAATCATTTTGTACCTGGGATCAGGAAGCTGGAGAATGCGGTGCTCAAGATGTACCTTGTCAACGCAATCATCAACAGCAAGCCCGATCGAGTTCAAGAGTTTTTTACTAAAATGACACCAGAGTTACAGGGACATTCCGAATGGAGAGAGTGGTTTGGTAAGAATCGGATTAAGATTAAGAAAATTAAGTTTAAAATTGGATAAACAATAATTAGGCTGTACTTTGCTTGTAGCACTTCCTTATATAAAGAATCCTGAGGAGAATCCTTCATTTTCCGTTTATTTTAGTCGCCAATGGCAGGACACAATGTTGGTTTCATTGCATAATTTCTTAGCAACAATTTTTCAAGTAAGAAAGTCTGCTTTTAATTTATTAATTTTCTAAAACATGTATAAGAATTCGCTGAAATTTCTAGTGTATGCCAATGCCAACGCTTTTAATGATTGATGAGGATACAAATAAAATCAGGAGGTTACAGGAAGAAAATGAAAGGCTAAGACAACGACTCAGCGAGATGGTGAAAATAGATTCAATTTTAGATGTAAATGCAGGACCAACTCCACAGCAACCTCCATTAATGGATGATTTTTATATAATTGCGCAGTACGTATTTATTGATTCTTTTTAACTAAAATTAAAAAATTAAACTTATGAATATTTGTTTAAAAACTTCAGAGAGTCTCCTGTAGTAGATAATCCTAAAACACTAAGAAGTCTCATTAGAAATATAGGTGGTGGATCAAGTCCAATTTTAAGCAGGAAATCCACTGGTAGTGTTAAGAAATACAGCGAGGCAGATGCTAATGTAACAAAACGAGCTAATACCAAAGGAAGAATAACTTCACTGAGTAAATCGGAGGCTGTAGCAAAAAGAAGTACAAGCTGTGATTCAAGACTGACTAGTAGAAAAAGGGATTCCTCTGTGGACACAGGCAGAGAATCCAAAACTAAGGATAAATTAGATGGAAGCTATATTCTTCTAAGCCAAGTAACTAAAATAAACCATGATTTCTGTATAACTCAAAAACATTAGTGATAATTAAATTTATATAACAATTAATTTTAGGAAGAATATACAGAACATAAAACGTCCATTATACAATGTAAAAGTAATGCCAGTGGTTCTTACGTTGCGACAGGTGATGCAGATGGTGTCATTAAAATATGGACACCCATTCCATCGCCAAAGTAAGCTCAATATCCTTAAATACAAACTATTCTTTTTACCCATAAAATAATTTCAGTAACAATCAAAGTAAATTCTAACTTTAATCCTCTCTCGGTATTCTTTAGGACTGTAGCCACATTCACTTCCTCAACGGCGAACTCGAACAAAGCTGTAACGGCGCTGGATTGGATCTCGAAGAACGAGCGCTATTTCATCCACGGCGACAACAACGGGGCGATCCAGCTGCATGACACGCGCGACTGCAAGACGCTCTGGGAGATCCAGCACGAGGGCTCGCGCATCGTCTCGCTGGTGTGCAACCCGAGCGACTCGACGTTCGTCTGCTCGGTGTCGGACTCCGGCGAGGGCAAGCTCCTCCTCTACAACATAAAGACGCGCAAGATCGAGCGCACGCTGCCGCTCGAGCAGAATCTCACGGCCCTCTGCTCGAGCTTCAACCACAACGGCCAACTCCTGGTGACGGGGCTGTCGAACGGCAACGTGCTAATCCACGACCTGCGCCGCAACGAGATCATCGACAACCTTAGCTGCCACTCCAGCCCCGTGATCGACATCGAGCTTACCAACGACTTCACCAACATATGTGCCCTCGGGGAGGACGGCAAACTCTGCCAGCGAAGTCTCAGCCAGACCGGCAGGGTTGTCTGGGAGACGAAAATCAAGATCGAGAAGAATGCGGTGCACGGCAAGCTGTTCACCTTCGATCAGAGCGGTACTCACATGCTTCTGTGCACTCAGAACGGAGGCAATATTTATAAAGTGAGTTCTTTCCTTTTCTTTGAACAAATATTTTTAGTTCTGTTCAAACAGTATTTTAATCTTTTGTTGGTTTTTTAGATGCCACCGAGTCCTCAAGCTAAGATATTGGAACTGGGTGGACACAAGGGAACCTTGTGTTGCGACTGGTCAACTGCCAATCAGTCAGGAACTTGTATTACTGGTGGAGCGGAAGGTAGAGCACGTGTTTCTACGTTACTTTCACCATGATACAGAAATAAAGTTAGCATTTGTATAAATTCATAATGTAAAAAGAATAAAAATGAACGTAATTTAATGTTCTTGTAAATAGGAGCGATGTGCAAATTAAGTCTTATAGCAAAATAAAAATATAATTTAATTATAAATTCAGACTTTTATTGTTTTTCACATCTTTCCATTTAATACTGAGTGAGGATAGTTAATGCAGTAAAAAAAAAATCATTAAAATTACCTTAGTTTAAAAACTTAACAAACTAGGAATTTTGTATGTGGTTTTTTCAATGTCCATCTGTGAAAAGGACCAGTCATTTCTAACTGAGGTGACCAATATCGTCTAAGTGCTTCATGAACTTCCGCTGGACTCAGTGGTTTTGTCATTATAGGCTGCAAAAAAAAAAAATTGTAAAAAAATCTATAATCAGATTTTTAAATTTTTAACATTTGTAATATTTGTAATATTTTACCTTTGTATATTGATATGGTTTATATGTGGTAGGATTTGGATAACTGAGTCTTAACCTGTCAATGGAATCACCTTGAATTTTGTTTTGATCTTGTCTAACTAGAAAGGTAAGGTCAACTATCTGTGCTACTGTTTCATATGCTAAATAACTTAAAACTGTATATCCAGATTTTGATATTGTGAAGTCTCCTAAAACAGTCATGAATCACATTGATTAGTTAAATAAAACATTAGTTACGAATGTTATTAAATTGATTGATTATTAATTAATAATACTCACCACTTGAACCAATCCAGTCACTAAACTTGTGCTTATTTTGATTAGCAAAAGAGACACATCTAGCTTTGCTAAACTCTAGGTACCTTGCTTCATCCATTTTTCTCGTCATCACATCCATCCTCAAACACCGTTTCTTTTTTACATGATCGACTAATGTTTTATCATTTAAAAGTTCACCAGTGTTATCCATGTGCTTCAAAAATTTTATAAAAGGCAATTTTGAACTCTCCTGCTTATTAAAATCTGCTAAAGTCTCTGGAGTTTCGGAATCCACTGATTTAAACATTTTATTTTTAAATTCTTTCAGTTCTGCAGGCAAATAAAAGAATTGTTAAACAACATTAAACAATACAACTTATTTTGTAGAATAAAATTCTACTTACTTAAATAGTTGACCAGTCGCTGCAGTTTAATTTTGTCTTTTTTCAACAAAAAGAGAAAGTCCTCTGCTGAAACAACTTGGCTCTCTCGTAAATCAGCAACTTCGCAAGCTTTGCAAATTAATCCCCTCATTTGGTTTAAAACCACCTCCTCGATGATCTTTGCTGACTCGACCAGTGGTTCAGAGTGATCTCCAAAACCGTGCATCATTTGTCGTATTTCTTAAAGATAATTTTATTGTCAATCTTACTACTTCATTAAGAGTATTAATCTTAAAGTTATTTAATATCAAACTCACCGACGGTGTAGTTTGTAGGTTCAGTTTTGAAATCGTCGGAGACTGGCTTCGTAAATGCCGGGTCTGCCATCATTTTTCGCCTTTTTCGAGTTTATCAATAACATTAAAGGTAAACGGTAATTCTATTCGTACGATAGTTGTAGTTATACTTTAAAAGACTGTCGTACAAAAAAGAGATAAGAGCACGAACGAGCCGATCGACTACCAATATATGTAAACAATGATACTGATGATAGTGATGATGATGCATAACAAAACCGATCTTCTATATTTTGTTTCTGTAGGTAATTTTTGTCATTGTCTAACGTATTAGACTTGCATGTCACCGTCTTTATTGTGCTCCAATATAGCAGACTGCACTGTTGCGGTTGCTGCGTTGAGGTCGGCCATCTTGGAGTCACGTGACTGTTTTAAATGTGCGGGAGAAATTTGAATGACAGGGACAAATATACAGTTATTTAATACAGTAAAGACAACATAGACAATTTTGATATATGAAACAAACTTTTTTAATTCCAGATATTTATTGTAAATGTGCATAAAAATTATCTAAAAGAAAATTCCATTTGATGCATTTAGAAATAGTAAAAATTCTTTACAATATTCGCAATATTATTTCAAAATACAAATTTAATTATAGTAGTATCCACATATTTAACTATCACTTACAAAAAACAAATGTTGGTTTCCACGCAGCCTCATAGGCCTAGCGCGTATGCTCCAAACCTTTATTATTCCTTTCTTTATTTACATTCCTTACATTTTTCCTATCTAAATGCTTAATACCTAAGCCCTCTCTACTCCACACCGCATTTGCCCAGGGTTATGCCTGTGGGACGGGGAAAACCTATGGCCAAACC
>JAXIUT010000048.1:15943800-15961825 GCA_035586675.1 Eurytoma californica | reverse complement strand
TATATATATCTGTTGTATATAGTAATACAGCAATGTAAAAATTATATTCTTTCAAAATGCTTTATTTTCAGTGAGAAATATGTTTCACAACAAATTAAACTTATTTAATGGGGTGGCCCACTATGTCCCGAAGGTTCACATCGCCCCACGGCCCGCTATGCCCCGCTCTCCCCTAAAATATTGTTAAGTTAAAAATCTTAAGGATACCGAAATAAAGATACCGTATGATAAATAGCTCCTCCGGCGAGGCGAATTTTTTTAAAGCAGCCAGTCTGTTGTAAGCTATTGTAATTATATTTAAATAGGGACAAATTAGTCTCGTACTTCTTCTGGCAATGTTGAAACGGCCAAAAAATCAGAGTCACTTAAAATGCAAACTCGTAAAAGTCGGTCTCGATGCACCGACAAGTTTTTAAGGCATGCCGTCTCAATTAAAAAAAATGAGAGTTAAACATCATCCTTTCCCTCGGTAACGATGAAAAAAGTATACACTTGGAAAAATTAAAATGTGCGCGCGCACCGCACTACTCGCCAAGGTATTCATTTGAGTTCGAGCCTCGCGCACAAATGAAATACATCATTATACGATTTCGAATAGTATTTGAAGAAAAAGTGATACCATGTCTTGCGTACACTCCGCAGCCTTTTCTTTTTTATTAAATTACCGTATTTAAAGAAAAAAGTGCACTAAGTAATGTATAAGTATCAGTGTGTACTCGCGGGGATATCTACATGCTGTAAATAAAATTTATCAACAAGTTTGCGCGTAAATAAGGCCCAAGTGAGATAAGTGGGGAGATAGCGAGGGGAGGAATGAGGCAGGAGGCGAATTCGGTTACTTATTACTCATGAATATCCATGGGCAGGGTGGCGAGCTGGCCGCTCGCGATGATAGGTAACTCGCGCGTAATGGAGTGTTAACTGCCCGACCGCTGAGCTCCAACTTTTGGCAGCGCCGGTTTTATTAAATCTTATTAACCTCCACGATTTAGCACCCTTTTTTTTATCCCCTCGCCCATAAATAAGCTCGATGTATTAAAGATCCCTCGGAATGATCGCCGTTCAATTTTTAACGTATACGGATCAAGCGAAAGTACTATATATTCAATTTTTTTGTTTTAATCTTCATTTTAAATTTAATTTTTTGTTGTTCGTTTCAAAAGACTATGGCAATTCCGAAGAATCAAGAGTCCTTGTTTCATTGCTGTAACTATAATTAAAGTATCGATGGTGTACATAAATTATTTGAGCATTTTGTTTGTAATATTTTCTTTGAATAATTTATGTTGAATTATTTTGGCAATATAAATATATTTAATAGTACATAAATAATTTCAGAACAAAATACGTAGCATATGCGGTTGTAGCTTCGAATAAGGATGAACAAATCTCTGAATTATTTTTGGTAATGCCTAGCAATATTTTAACAATGACTATTTAAACATAAAAAGTTATTTCCACGTGGCTAATTTTAGAAATTTTCTGTAATAAAAGTACATTGAATACCCAAATAATTAACAACAAAATTCTCCTTAAATTTGAAAATATATGTATATTTACTTTGATGTTTTGTGAAAGTACTTTTTGCAATAGTTAGTTAAATCAGTAAAATATTACTTTCTTACGATCGACAATCAATTCTACTAATAAATATATCTTTACAAGTAAGTAATTACATTTGCGTAATTCTACCAGTTTTCCCAATTGATTATAAAATCCCTCAAGTAGTAACAAACAAAAACAATGAATACAATGACACTGCCGTCCCGATTAAAAACACCGGATGTGGAAAAATCTCAAAATTCAGTTTTTTTATATCGATTGATTCGCAAAAATCCGATTGATCCGAAGTTGATCAGATTCTGACCAGAAACCGACTACAATTTTTATCATAAGTTGACCATTTACTAGAAAATAAATTATATTCTGGTCAACTTACGGTTAACTTTCTACCAGGGGGTGTTTTTAATCAGGACGGCAGAACAGTACACAAAAAAAGCGTAAATCGTCCGACAAAGTAGCGCATGGAAGTCGTCGGAGAGTCCTGGGCGCATCGTGGGGCGCAGATAGCCGAAAGTGCGCGTCGCTCTAATTGCGAGCGAGCTCGCGAGCGCTGGAATGCTCTCCCTCTCGCTGCGCTCGAGCAAAGAGAGCAATCCGGCTCTTTTTGCCCAGGGTCGTAATCGAGTTGCGCGCGAGGCCCCTCATCATACACCCCCCTCCCCCCCCCGCCTCATCATCATCATCATCATTATCATTCGGCCGCTCGGGGCCCCGTGGCGTGTTTGCTCTTGCCCCGGCCCCCAAAAGGACGAGCCGTCGAGGGCCGTCATTACCCCCGGTTATTACCTAAGTATCGCGGGGCCCCGGACGCGGGCAAAAAAAAAAAAAAAAAACTCGCGCTCCGGCCTGAAAGCCTCTTTATTATCTCCTCACCTTAGCGGCGAGCGTATAATGGGCCGGGCGCGCGCGCGCGCGCAAGCGGGCCCCGGCAAAGTGCCAAAGACGTAAAACGCTAATGTGTGCGCGTCCGTTTCGAAAAAGAGAGTAATTGCCGCTGAAAGCCTCTCGCTCGGGATGTGCGCTCTCCCCGGCCCTCGCTCCCCCTCGCGCGTCTCACCCGCAGAGGGGTAATGACGACGTGTACCGCACACTCGAGGCGCAAGTGCATCGCGGCAAATTTTCAGCCGATCCTTACGGCGCGTCGTTTGTTTATTCAGCGCCGGGGTGTATAGATGTGCGCGCGCGCCCGATCGACTCTCTCTCTCTCTGCTCAATCTTATTTACGAGGCCTTTTTTACGCCGTCTAGTTACGTCCATGCTGATGTTTGCGTATATAGACTCGTTATGCTTTCGAATGTATGGCCGAAGAGTTGGGTTTTTAAAAATCTGGTTCTTTTTTTCGCGAGGATAGTATCCCGGGGAAAAAATGATATTATTGCAGACAATGCAGCCTCATATCCAGGCTTTGCCAGCAAGCGATTGGTGTTCTAACTCGTTGTGAACGGGCATCCTGAGTTATCGTTTTTACAAATCATTCACGAGAGGCTAAACGCGAGTATTGAATAAATAATATTATGTAAAAAAATCACGGTTTACAATTTCATAAAAGACGAAAGTATTTCAAGTACTAGTCTTGTTAAATCTATTATTTATTTTTGTAAAATAAATTGTCACTGTGAGCTCTGTGATAAGTTATTTCGTTAAATGAAATGCACGCGTTTTCCATGTACACCGCGGCAATAAAGTGAGGAGGGTTGTCAATTGTGGTTAATTAAAATTGCAATTTCTAAAGCAACGCGCAACCAATACCTATTATTACAAATATTGATTGTAATTTTGGTGACATTTGATTGCAGTGTTATCATGATTTTTTTAATAATCGGTTATAATTGTGTAAATGGTAAAAAAAACACTAGTATATAGCTGTCTTCAGAGCCTGATGATTTAGATCTTACGGAGACTTATACCTATACAAATGTAGCAGCGAACTTGTCAGTGGAAAACATATCTGACTAATGGACCACCTGCCGGTAAATGTACTAGTTATTAATACGTGCTGAATCAAGGTGATACTGATCGTTTATGAACTGAAATAAATTCGCATTCAGCGAAATACACGATCTAAATAACTTGAATATTTAATGAATTTTCCTATTCATTCAGTGTTCGAAAACTTTAAAATGACAGTAGAAGAGATCATCAAAATTATTTTAATGACGATCTCCTGCAAATTAAAATTATCATTTATTAATCTATTTACCCTACTCGCAGTGATTTTTTTATCTAAAAATCATGACGATTTATTAATATTTTTAAATTGGATTTATTAATCATTATCCATGAAGAAACTACACTTAAGTTGACTACTTATTGATTAAAAAGTGATCGCATAAAGTCACTTATTAAAAGGTGATGGTTTATGATTATAATCCCATATACAGTAGCTACTGGCTCGGCGCTGCGGTCGCGGCTCTTTCTCGTGGTCGCAAAAACTTTTGGCTTTCGACGAAAACCAGTGCATCGTGTTTCCGATCAGCGTAAATTCGGAGCCGGCGCGCACGCGCACGCACTGCGGCCGCATTTTTTTTGCGCTGAAACCGGAGTCACGCGAGGCAAAAATCGACAGCTCCGGGGCCGCGATCAATTTGCTTAAACAGCCGCTAATTTCGTCCTGGCACCTTCCCCCCACCCTCGTGCTTGTGCGTGCGTGTGCACTCGCGAGGCGGTTCCTCCGCGAGTGCGCGTGCATCGCCGCGGCGGCGGGGGCCCGCGCGGTAATGAGCCATAATGAGCCGCTCGAGCATCGGGGCCAATCTTCGATGCAACATGTTGAATCAATGTTAATGCCATGTGCGCCGTGTAATTTTCCTTTTTCGCCTCGTTCGCGCTGCGCGAGAGCTGCCCTTTTTTGGCCGGCGCGCTTATTACGCGCGCGCTGCAACGCGCGGCCCTCGCAAAAATTGCTGTTGGTTTTTCTCCGAGCTTTATGGAGTGTATCTCAATTTTTTTTGCGGCGACGCGATAATTCCGCGCGTTTAGCTCGGCGTATAATGCGGTTATTTATCGAGAACAAATATCTTGCGTGATTTATTTATTTTTGCAAATTGACAGGAGTAGGATGTTCAAAAAATTTTATTAATTTTATTTGAGTATTATTTAACAGTATATTGCATAGTATAATTCTTGTTAAATGTTCAAATGTGAACATTTTGAAACATTGCAGTTAATTATCTTTTTTTTTATTAAGGACGATAAAGTATTTCGATTACTCAACAATTTTCAAGAAAAATAAATTTAACTATCGTTCTATCTGCGCATTTTTATTTTACATTGTAAAATAAGAGTTAGTTCGTATTAAGGAGAATAATAAAGAACATTATGGTTCTGATTTTTCATTTTCCGCCTAAGTTAGTTCAGCAGTTTTCTAATAGATGGCGGGTAAAGTAGGTATAAAGATCTTTTTCTTGAATTCTTACAGACACGAGAGGTCAAAAAAGCTCTTCTAGATCAAAGTAATTTTCTCAATAATTTTCTTTTTATTATTATAAAACATAATTGTTAATGCACTTAACCGATCGGAAATTCATCAATCACGAGTCAAACTCTCATAGTATAATACTTAGCATATTCTTCGCACTGAACCGTTAACTTGGCAGTAGAATATTAACACGTGTAATAATAATGTTTAAAACGTTTGGTATACACCTCGAGTTTCCATCGTGCAAAAATTTTCAAAATAACGAGAAACTAATTACATACAATTCCCTCGCACGTGTAAAAACACTCCGTATAATCCGTTAGCTCGAACAGCTCCTATTCGCGCCGCGAACCAATATTTTCCCGGGCGCGCGTTTCGCACAATAATACTCTCCACAAAAGTCCGTTTTTCGCAGAAAAAGCGAAATTCAATAATTGAACCGATTGTTTGGTAACAGCCGCTTCTCAGCCGACCCCGATCGTATCAAATTTCTCGGATCCACCTTCGAATACCTATATATACACACTTGATGGAATGAAAGGTCCCGGTCGCCCGTGACAATAACGAAAAATCACGCGTTCCATCTCCATGTACAAAGCAAAGTCAAACTACCGGAGGGATCGTAAATCGGCAAAACGAGTCTCGCGCGAAACGTGAAAAATTTTGCGCGACAACAGTTTAAAGCGGACAAAGGAGCAGCAGCTGCGGGCGTCGCCTCGCCTTTCCTGTACTCGCGCGAATCCCTACTCCGCGCGCGCGCAACGAACACCGGTAGCCCGGCGCGAGCGCAACTAAGATAGGGGAGATACAGCCGTAATGGCCACGGCTAACAATGCCATTTTTTTTTATCTGATAGCGCGGGATCGTTGCGGCCGCGAGCGCGCAATCGTTGCTCGCGCGCGCGCTTTGAGTTTTATCGGGGCTGGAAATGACGCGAGATTCCGGCGAATTGGCTGCGCCCGCGATGCGCGCTTAATTAGCATGGCTGTAGAAGATAATTGCGGGGCCCTTTCGAGAGATTAAAAATTACATTCGCGAGATGGAATGAGGCGATGGGTGCGCGGTGCAGTGAGAGAGGAAATGGGCGGATTAAATTCGTATGGTGTAAAGTTGTTTTTTGTCTTAATATTTAAATCATTTCCTTAAATGTAAAAATTACATTCCATCTTGTGATTAGGAAGCTAGCTAGCTAGCGTGTTTGAAATATTGGGACAAAATTAGAGTCATTTCTAACTTCGATGCGTTTTTTAATGGTTTCAAGATATTTCTTGGCTTTGAATATTTTTAGTATAGGCAAAACGATTTAGTTTCAATCTGGTTGTCGCAGAAATAGATAAATATAAACTAATTTCGAAAATATTCCGTCTTAATTTCAAAAAAGGTAAAATAAAAAGTGTAATATCTTATAGATTCAAAGATGCGAGAAAATTAATGACCAGAAATTAAAGATTTTGAGGTGAGATTGTCATTTTGGTGTTCGATTTTTATTGGTCAAATAACTGGAGCCCCACTGCTCAATTTTAATGGTTATACCAGTTTTTACCAGGATTTATACCTTCCTGAAATTTAATGAATTCCAAAGGTGAGTACTCCTTCAATTATCTAAGAAAACTACATTTAAATCACAAAAAATGCATCGTTTATATCCTGCTCGCCACTGACACAAATTACTTGGAATTATTAAAAAAAAAGTTTCTAAATTATAATGATACAGATAAATTTTCAAGTTCATTTAATTTTCTTACTAAAATACCGACAATTAGATTTAAAGTAGCGTCAATTATCATTTATCGCGCGGCGGCGTTGCATATAACCCTCCGCGTGCACGCGGTTTATCATTAGAGAATTAATCCAGCCGGCAATTACCGTATAGCTTTTGCAACATTGAAAAAAAAGAAAAATCCAAATACCTAACGCCACGCACACGGCGCGCCGATCGCGAAACGCAAGGTGGCGCATAATCACTGTAATGCGCTCGCGCGAGCCCGTCAATCCCTCGCGGCTCCAGCGGGTATCGGGCGAAAAATTCCGCTTTTATTAACCGCAGGCGGTGATTACGACGCTCGCGGGGAGGACGCGGTAACGAGTCCGCGGTCGACTTGCCTCTCTGCCGCGTAGTCGCTCGATTATAAGCGAGCGCGAGCAGGCTTATCGGAGACATATTGCGGACGGGAAGAGACTACCCGTTTTACGGTGCGGCAGTTTGCTGATGCACCGGCTACAAGCGCAGGCTCGCGGAGTGAATCGTACTCGGACGAGACGCTCGAGTAGGTAGGGGATAACGGTTTCGTATTGCTTCGATGATTAAGAGATTTCGACGAATCCACGAAGTTCGTTGCGCTTGGAAGAATGGCGTTGAATTGGATTTTATTTATACGAGGTAAATTCATTTGCATGCACAAAATATTTGATTCTTTTTCATTATAAAACTAAAAAACTTCGTGATTTAATCGTAACATAATTGTCGCGATGAAATTTATCCTCTAAACCAAGGTATCTGGAATGCTTGAATGAAATATGATACATTTCTGTAATTGAGGCGTACTATTGGAGGATAATTGAGGTACTTGATATGTTACTCATTATTGAACTGATAATATGTGTGATACAATCATACACGTATCTTTTATATATGAATTAAATGCTGAACTAATTGGATATATAACAGCACATTCATTTGATACAATAAAGAATGCATTTTTATCAGAAAAGATTTTCCAGGTTTATTTAAAACGGTATAAATTAAATTACCAAGATTTGTAATTTACGACTTAAATCAACAGTTCCAATTTAGGTAAGTCCTAAAAAATCCTGGACAATTTTGTCGTGACGTTTGGATAATAATTTTTGCATGTAACTGATGTTTTGATTTCTCGTGACTTTCTCTTAACTGTAAAAATCTTCGATCCAATAGTTGGATCGATTTCGAATTATCCACCGATATTCCGCGATTGGTTCAACCGGTCATTTTCAAGGCAGCTTTGATTAATCCTCAAAATGAAAATTGAAATTTAGTGGAGGAAACTTTCTACTACACTTACGTTAATGTTAGAGCCGCGTAATTGACAACTCGAACTGATCAATTACGTTTCGACCACGAAATACCTGCAACGGCTAACTTCTGCTCTCATTGTTCCAATTATTTCGCAGTTACCCACTTCATCTTACATCGTTAAAATACTTCAAATGAATACGTTACGTATATCAATTATCAGCTTATCGAATTCGTGCATCCACTCGATTCCGCGTGTACGAAACGCGCGGAGATGCAACGCGATCTCCAAACAAAGAAAAAAAGCGAAAAAGGTTTAAGAACGCGCACACATCGCGCGCATTGACCGACATAATAAAATACAAAATTCAAATCGGCCAATCATTTTTCCAATTACCGCGGGCAGCCGCACGCGTACATAACGTCCGGCGGCCAATTTACAACCCCCGGCGAGAAATTCCGCGGCCGATTGTTTCGCGTTATTTCCCAAGCGAGCGAATCCCGCGCGATGCGTCGATTACGCGCGAGCCTCCCGTTTTTTCTTTTTTTTGTTAGTTGCAGCTGAGCAAACGAAGCCGTTAGTCGGGGCAATTTCGCCGGCGCTTTGCCGCGCATAAATCTCGGACTATTCATTACGCGCCGCGGCGGCGGCCCGTTTCGCGTGCGCGCCGAATAAGACGTCCGACGCTCGTTTCGCCGCGCTTATAAGTAGAAGGGCAGGGGGGGAGGGGGGTGAAAAATCATGAGGAAAGCCGAGCGCGCGATGTACATAATGATACGCGTGCACGCACGCCAATCGGGTTTGTTCGGCCGCGCGACGTTCAGAGCAGGCGCGATTGACGCGCGGAATTGTTAAATTACACGAGCGGGCTGCGCGTCGAGCGGAAACTTTCGCCTCCTTGTGCCGCGGTCCATTATCGGCGTAATTACTCCAATCGTGCAGTTCATTTGCGTTTTTGCACGGTGATGTTTTCTTTTTATGCGACACATTGCTGCGAATAATTGACGTTGGCATTCGAGCAGGAGATATGAGATGGTTAAAAATACACATATTAGACTTTGGTATATCACTGCTAAATGTATTCATGATTTTAAGTGTGTAGTCGGTGTGCTATATGCATTTTTTTCACGAATATGGTTTTTATTTATTTGAATATTATACAGCCCTACACGATAAACTATTTAAAATAGAATTAGTAAAAAGTCACTATAATTAATGAAATTTCACTGAAAATTAGTCAATATAGCTGGACTATGTAGCGGTGCAAATTTCAATAATTTTTATAATTTTCCACTCGTTGAATTTTAAAGGAAAATACAGTGTAAAAAAAACAAAAGTTTAAGTCAATTTAATTAGAGTTTCACGACCAAGACCAAGACCAATGTATTTAAATGGATTCTTGGTCTTGTAGGCAAGACCAAGACTCCATTTAAATACATTGGTCTTGGTCTGAGCCTCGTGAAGCCCTAAATTTAATACTTATAATTGTGTGAGAGGCGTAGATTTTTAAGCACCTCAATTATTATGTATACGTTTTAATCGACATCTGGTAAAAACCCTTTATTAAATTTTAATGTAAAACTCCCAAACAGTCATCCCTCATGCCTTACAGAGTAAAATGAGCATGAATAATGTTAAACGAGCATGAGAAATTATAATACTTATATATACAGTTATTTGATTGTTTTTAAATTGAATATATAATGTAACGTCAAAATAATGATGATCAAATCTGCAGTGCTGCACTTTTGTCAGTAATATATTTGAATAAAATTATTCGGAAAAGATTTTAATTTTTATTTAATATTTAATAAAGCTAAAAAGTGACAGAGTCAAGAAAACAAATATTGCAGTTAAGCTTCCTTTGTCCAGTTTGATGAATTCACCATTACAATGGATATAACGCCTATAGAGAAATCAAAGTCGAACCAATAAATTAGCAACTCCAATGCAGATGATTATTAAGGATAAATCTTTCGAAAGTAGCTTGGGCAGTCCACTCGCTAAATTCAAATTTAAATCTTCGTCCTCGCCGCGGTGAATGAGCGAAATTTGCATACAACACAGTCAGCGACATATGCCAGGCGGCGAGGTGGTAAGAGAAAAAAAATTCATCTTTCTCGCCCGAAATATCTCTCGCGCTCCACAAAGGGAGCCCGGTAGCCGCATAAGCGGCGAGAAAAAGTCAGTCCCCACCTTCGCGTATAACTCGACGGACCTTCCTCCGCCGCTGCTGCGAGCGAGAGAGAGAGAGAGCGCGAAAGAGAAGCGAGCGCATGTACACGCGCGACGAGCAGCTCTCGAGAGCCTCTCCCCCGGGCTTCTCCCAGACGTATTAATTAAAAGGCTCATTTTCATCGCCGGGCAAAAAGGCCGAGTGCGCGAGCGAGGGAATAATGCGCCCGAGAGAGAGAGAGACCCACCGTCCACCCCAACGCCCATGGCCGGGCTAATGCTCGCGCTCCCCTGCTCGTTTATCCCCACTGGCGGTGCCCTCGCCGTCCACCCCCACCCCCCAGTCCGCCGACCAATCGCCGCCCGAGGCGCCCGAACTCGCGGTCGATCGATCGACTCCGCCCCTCGCACCGTCCGCCAATCGCCGAAGCTCGCGACCACGCCCTCCGGTCGGCTCGTCGCCACGCCCCCCGGTCGCACGCCCACCCGCTCGCCGTCTCTCTCGGCGACTCCCGCGCTCCTCTCGCGGCGCTGGGGGCCGGTGGTGGGGGGCGTAGGCCCGAGAGACTCCCCCACCTCGGGAGCGGCGAGCGCCGGGGAGAGGCAGCGTTTAGCCGGTAATTTTCTCTCAAACACCAGCAAGCCTTCGTGCCAGCAGCGTCCGAGCGCCGCTCCGCTCTCTCCTCGAGCTCGAGTGCGTGTCTCTGCGGCCCAAGGCGAGGACCTCGAGTGCGACCACCGCGAGTGCACCGAAAAGCCTGCCCTCGGTATACGCGCGAAGAAGAGGCGAGAAGTGGCAGTGTCCGATCGATATACGTGATACGCGCGGAGTGCTCCATTCTTCTTTATAACCAGCAGTGCGCGTGACTCGCTCCGAGATGAGGAACTCGCGGCAGATTCGCGACCGTCTGCCGACGATCCAGTGTTGAGTTCCGGCCAAGTGTGTGTCGTCGCACTCCTCTCTCGTCGACGACTCGTCGGACTGCTTAAAAACAGGGATAAAGCGACGAAAATGCGAGACACTTAAGTGACTGCCGGACTACACTCGCGCTCTTCTCCCCTCGCATTCGTGGGCCCAGTGTCGTGGAACAGCCGCCAAGGTGATCCTTAAAATCGGGGGTGTATCGCCGGGCGTCGCGTCGCCGCGTACGATGATGCCGCTCGCGCCGACGCCAATAGTCCCGGTGCCCTCCAAGCCGAAGATCGGCTTCAGCATCGACTCCATCGTGGGCGGCGGCCGCGGTCGCAGCAACAGCGACGAGGACGCCGCGACGACGCGCCTCGACATCGAGCGCGACGACGCCTCGCCGACGGACGTCGTCGAGGCCGGGGGCGCCTCCTCGCCCGTGCCCCGCAAGCGGCCCCGCCTCGCCAGCGGCGCCCGCTCCCCCGGCGCCCACTCCGAGGAGTCCGACCGGCCGCACTCGCGCAGCTCCTCCGTCGAGTCCTACCCGAACTCCAGGTCGCACCAGCAGCACCTGCAGCCCCCGGCGGGCCAGCAGCTCGCGCACCACCACCGGCCGAACCACCACCACCACCACCACCAGCACCACCACCTCCAGCAGCCGCTGCACCGGCCGCACCACCTGGACTACAGCGCCAGGTCGCTGACGAACCGCAGCCACAGCGGCGGCTCGACGCCCGACGACTCGCCCAGCCCGCCGGCCCTCAGGATAGGCGGCCGGAACAGCGAGTCGCCGGTGCCCACCTCGGCGGCCGGCGGCGGCGGGCACCCGCAGCCGCCGCCCGGGGTCGTCCGGCCCAGTCCCAACTACCTGGGCCCGCCGCCCGGCTCGGCCCAGGCCACCGCCGCGGCCGTCGCCGCCGAGCAGCTCAAGAGCCTGTACGGGCTGCCGGGCGCGGGGCACGCCGGCGCCGCGCCCCAGGCGCCCAGCGAGTACCACTCGCAGCACCTGGCCCTGGCGGCCAACATCGCCGCCGCCCAGCACTTCCAGGCGGCGAACCTGGCGGTGGCGCTGCAGGCCCACCACGGGCCGCCGCACGGGTCCTACCCGCACGCCGGCGGACCCGCCGGGCCCCACCCGCCGCCCCATCCGCACCAGCCGCCCAGGGACAGTTACCCGCTCTACCCCTGGCTGCTGTCCAGGCACGGACGCATCTTTCCACAGAGATTTCCCGGAGGTGAGTCATTTGCACGCTTTTCTCTTTTGCGTCGTGTCGATGTCAAATTACAAACATTTCGTGTAAATTGTGCTAGGATACTTTAGTGTTCTTAAAAGACTACCTTATATTGACATTATTAGAAAAATTCCAATCGTTGCTTGCAAACATTATTATACTTTCTGTGAAAATTAGATGGAAATTTTGCTAGTTACTACCAATTCTAGTAAGTTTGATTAGTAATTATTGAAATTTTTCAAAGAACGCAGTTTGTGAGTAAAATTTAAATGACATATTACAATTTTTAATAGCACTTTTTTCTCTGTGTGTTGATGAGTGTGGCAGTTAATTTTATTCAAACGTGAAAAAAACAATATTTTCGGAAAAATTCTATAAGTGTTTTCGTTAATCGCTTAGACTAAAACGTCATTCCTCCTATTTGGACAATTATTGCTCGGTGTTATTTATTGACGCAACGAGTTGATAATATTTAGGTCATTTTCGTACTAACTGCTTCCATTATCGTTTTAATGAGAGGGCAGCTATCGTGACGTTTATCCAGTAATGATGTAATAATTGAAAAAATTTAGCCAGCAACTTGTAGGGTTCGATTAAATTTCGTTACACAGAACGAAATCGTCCCGATAAGTTTTTACGTCCATTGATACACACCTTATCTCCGCGAGCAAGCCTATTTTTTGCGCTCGAAGTGAGATTAAAGAATCATTCAAGCTACGCAGTAGACTCGCGGGAGAAAAAAAAAATGATTTCGAGGAGTTTAATTGGCCGTAAATATAAAAAAAGGAAAATTAAGTACAGTGATTACGCGGCGCGGTACACAGTGTTGCATCGTTACGATGTAAACATTACGCATCTCGTGCTCTCCGCGCGAGCTTATTATCAGTCGAGCGTTTTATCTACCTAACCACGCGGTAGTCTATCTCACGGTGCCGCGGCGATCGCCGCAATAATTAAAAACGCATTAATTTACAAAAGGCGCCCGCAACAATCGAGCATGAATATTACGCCTAATGAATGATTTCATTAGAAACGCACAACTCATTATTTTTCTGAATCTCGTTAAAGGAACGAGCTTGAAACGCGACTTATTGGAAAAAAACATCATTGTATCTGAGAGAGAGAGAGAAAAAGGAAGGAACGAAGTATCGTCTGTAACCTTTTCGAGACAGACGCAGTTTATGCGCGCGGCGATTTACATAATTATATTAATTTGCAGTTTGAATTAATGGCGCTGTAAATTGTCGGGTTTCGAAATGCAGCCGTTCAATTTATGCGTGTCATCGTCATCAATGTATATACCCCGGCCAACCGTTAGAATCAATAAATAACATTAGCTATCCTTTTTTTTCTCCTCTCGTTAAACCCTGCTTGAGATGCACAATGAGCGATAAATAATGAAATATCTCCTTTTCCTAAGCGCGCGCCGGCTATAAATAGCGCGAAATTTATTGTCAATCCAGTTGGGAAAGCGATCATCGTTCCAAATCCACTTTGAGAAGAAGCTTCCAATTAATTAAAGTTCGATTAAAATCGTATCTTCTTCGGCTATTCTCGGCGACGGGATAAGAATCTCGCCGCGCGATATCGTGTACGGGGAATAAACAATGGCATTTCGTAATCGCGGCGCGGGTTTGCATAACCGGCAAAAATGTGATACACTGTCATTATCGCGTCTAATGGGATTGCACATTCCTGCTTCCTCGTTTCCGCGTGTTAAAATTTATAAACTGTAAACAGCCGATAAAACGCGACGCGCGTAAGTGAGGCCTTGGCTTATAGGAGGAGGGAAGGGGGTATGGTATACCCATTTCGTCATTGTTTTCCAGTCAATGACGCGAGTTGAAAGCTATTAGTCGGTTTTTTTTTATTCATCTGGCGACTTTGATTTTCTTTTATAAACTTGCTCCCTAAATTGCAGGATCCTTATTTAGATGAATTTTGGTATCATTAAACTTTCATGATTTCGAATTTTTTTAAATATCATGATTGTAGAGAGATTTTGAAGAGAAATTTAATTTGTGAATGGAAACTTTGTAACTAAAAATATCTTCATTAATACAGTTCAAAAGTTCTTTTTAGCAGTGCCAGTATATAAAATGAATTAGATTTAATAAATAAATAATTAAAAGATCTACAAGCTTGCGTTGTGCAAGTTTTTTTCGTAATACCAAAATTTTGTAACATACGATATTCCGTGGAGTCTTATCGCTACCGGCGCTAACTGATCCATAAGCGCGCGTTTACTCGAGCGTCGAAAGCCTGCATCAACTCCCTCGTTTCGATTAAACAATAGATTAATTTTCTTCCCCGGTCAACAAAAGGATTCGCTCTGTCGTTTCAATAAAACTAAAGCCGCTAGAGAATGCGCGAAATGTTTACGGTTAATTGAACGAGTAAACAGCCGAGTGTTTTACGAGTCGCAGTAAAGCAAAGCACGTAAGTGTCATTATTTTTCTTTACGACGGAAATTACACGGCAACGAGTTAATCCCTTTGACACGCCTATTCCACTGTGTTACCGTTTTTTTTTTCTCCTCCGCGGACTATAATTTCGCCGAGCCGAGACATTTGCATTTAAACACCTCGCAATTTCCCGCCACTTCTCTGCATCGCGGGACGATTCCGCAACGATCCGACGACTTACGGTCGCTCCCCGCGATTATTTAAATATTTACACTGCTTCGCCTAATGAGCCGATAAAACAATGGGAGCGCGAGCGGAATGGATTTTAGCGGGAGGGGGGGTACCGCTGTATCTGGTTGCAACAATCGCCGGCGCGGAGAGGAAAAAAAAAAATTGCGCCAGTGCCATTCCGCCGAGCTCCTCGTTAAAGTGATTTACGAAAATAATAACCCACATCCGTCACCGATAAACCGGCGAGCGATAAATCTCGCCGATCGCGCGAGATCATCGCGAGGGACTCGCGCATTGCACCCGTCGATTTTCGCGCTCGTACGCCGCGGCTTTCGGGGAAAAAGAATCGGAGAAAACGGAGAGATATACCACTTCGTTAGGCGCTGGAGTAACGTTGCGAGGGTTGTAGATGGGGGATCGGTTCGATTTGTTGAAATTTTCAGAGCGTGCGAGCGGGCTTGGCTAACGAGCGGGAAACCTCGTCCCGTGATTAATACGTGCGCGTAATTTACTTTTGCAACAGTCGCGTACTTTATTGGGGTGTACTTCGTTGTAGATTGGAAAATGTTTGTAATCGTAAAGTAGAATTAATCTAGATTATCGATTTTATAAATTTTTGTAATTTTCTTTTATCCAATTTAACGATTCGAACAATTTAATGAAATGTTCAATTTTTTTACTTAACTCTTTTTATTGTTCAAGCTGTCAGAGTAAAAACGATTAAACGATCATTTTATTTAATGATCGAGGAGAAAAAAAAAATGACAGAAATTCCTTTTTTCAATGCTACTCGAAAAATTTATACAACGAAGAAAACGTTTTCATCTGTAAACCATTATTTTTACCACGACGTACAACCTTTTATCGACGATCCTCGAGACAGTTTAGCATCAGAAAACGATTTCCCGCGTTGACACACATTCATCTGTCCAATCGACGGTGAGCGGTCACAATAGCTCCCGTCCGCTCGCGACCTTCGCGGGGAAGCGATTAAAAGAAAGAAAAGAACCGATCGAAACTCGTCTATCAACGAGCGGATAAAAAAAAATCAAAGAAAACGAGAGTTAATTCCTTTTTTCTGTAGATATATATGTATATATATATAAAAAGAGGGAAGCCGACTGACCGTCAAGATCCACCGAGTAAAAGAAAAATGAGGAAAGAAGAAAAGAAAACGCAAGTCCTTTAACGAGGTATCTCCGCGTTTTTTCTCGGGGCTGAAATTCCTAGGTATACCCATATACCGGAGAAAATGCGATTGGCTCGTGCGACTCGTTTTAAATTCCCTCTCCCGTGGCTCGTCGTCACGAAGCGACTCGCTCCTCATTTTACAATTTCACCTCTTTTTTTTTTCTTCATTCATTCTCCCCGGTGTATAAAAAGTACATCGATTAATTAACTAATTTATTCGATCCGTCTCCGTGATCGCGAGTCGCCTAACGAGTCGAGACGCGTGTCCGAGCGAGTCGATTTTGGCTCGCGATCGGCAAGGGGAACAAACGATTTTCCATCCGCGAATTTAACGGGGCGCCGAGCGGATAAATCTTCATCTCCCGAGGCGCGCTCGCGAATCTCGCGAGGTCAATCGTAGTAAATAAAGCGTGCGCCCGAGATCGCGCGGCGCCTACTATGCCCCGGCAACTCGTAACAATTATCGTAAATCTGCGCTGCATCTAGCGGCGCGGCGCAACACATCGCCCGTATCCTAAAACGGATGCCGGTCGAAACCTTCGGTCACGTCGGTCGATCTGATTTTTCTTCTCGCGCTTTTATTGCGTTCCCTTTTTTTTCTCGCGTGGGTATTGGGTAATTGTGTGTGTGTGTGTGTTTCTTTTTTTCGCCGACGGAAGTGAGGGGAGACGTAAGAAGCTTTGAAAGATAAATGTGCGTTTTTGTATAAATTTTGAGTCGCACCGATGGCGATTGTTAGTTTTGTCGGAAAAGGAAATACACTCGGTTGAAATTCGTTACGTGACATATACCAATTATGTTTGACATTTTCAACAAGTCTCTTATTTTTTCTATAGCTGTTTCGAGCAAATACTCAAAGTCGTTGATTGAACATTATCATAAATTTTTCCGGAATTACGTTGGGAAATTTTGTTATGAAACTGAAGAGTCTTAACTTGTGTGCAGTGCAAACTTCTTCCAATAAAGTAAAAAAATATCTCAGCAAAAAATCACTTCATTCTAGTAACAAAATCAATCTTTAAAAAACAAAAAAAAAAAAAAAATTCAGGTCGAATGGTACAGTTTGCATTCGAATTGAGTGATTGTTCAATCTTTCACGCTATGAGCGATCTGTTGATAAATTCTTACTCACCTAAAGGAAGAAATCAGCGTTTATGTATTTACCATAATTCATCACTCGGGATAAAAATTAAAGGAGTAAATTATCGATATTAAGCTGGCGATACGACTGAAACCGGAGCGGAAAGATTCGCACCTGCGGGGCCGGCGCGCACGTGATCCGTATGGGCGACGCGGGGCGGGGGGAAAGGCTTCCCCCGGAGAGCGAGGTGTCGCGACGGAAACTGGTCCCGTCGGAAAAATCGAGCGGCCGCCATACTCGCCGCCAGGCTCACCCGGGGGAGGCTCACGAGCGACCGATTCGTCTTCGGCGAATGAAAACAAAGACACGCTCATTGGCCTTTGTTCCTGATTTTATTCCATCTGATCGAATCTTCTATACACTTCTGGGTTGTAAGGATCATGTTTTTGTGGATTCTTATCTTTTTTTTAAATGATGGATGAGGAGTGAAGATAAAAAATCTTGATAAAGTAAATAAATAATCTAATTAATGTGGTCAACTTTTTTTTTTCATTGACAACTAGCAGAAGTATCAGATCAAAATCATTAATTATTAACGAATTGCATTGATTTCTTTACGGTTCTTTACAGATTTTTAGTTATTATTGCTGAAATTTGATATTTATGAATTAAATTCATTAAGGGGCTATGGGACCTATAGCCTTTTTCTTCACTTTTTAAGCTGCAAAAAAAAGTATTGAATTCAAAATTAGATTTACATTATATATTCATAGTACATAATATTTTTTACTCATTTTTATCCAGCTGGAGTCATAATTCCATCTGGAAC
>JAXIUT010000048.1:15927248-15943700 GCA_035586675.1 Eurytoma californica | reverse complement strand
TGTGGTCTGCAGTTGGCGTGAAAGGAAAAAATATTCGACAACTGATATCTCAGGTTCCAGATGGAGTTATGACTCCAGCTGGATAAAAATGAGTAAAAAATATTATGTACTATGAATATATAATGTAAATATAATTTCGAATTCAATACTTTTTTTTTTTGCAGCTTAAAAAGTGAAGAAAAAGGCTATAGGTCCCATAGCCCCTTAATTAAAGAAAGTATTTTTATTTTTCATTTTTAACGATACATTTTTCTTTCAATTTATTTCCTCTCTCCACTATCTATGAGATATTATTTTTAAATTATTGGAAAACTAGTTATTAGCAAACTTTTTAAAAGAAATAATTTACAAAAGATAATTTACAAATCAAAATTTCTACAGAACGAGTATAATTTACTCGAACTTAAAGCGTCGATCTTCCGAAAGGAATCGTTCGCACCGCAGTGTCCGCGAACAATAGCGTCGGACTAGCAGTCCTGACGTCTCCTTTCGGCCCCTCTCGAGTGCCCACGACAGGCGACGGGGCGGGATCCTCGCTCTCTCTTCTCCTCTCCTCTCTCGGCGCGCGGCTATCGAATTTCACGGTGCCCCGGGCGAGGCGTCAAAACGAGCCTCCTCGAGGAGAAAAAAAATCGCGCTCGCGCGCGGTTAATCGGCATTATTAGGGCGCCATTTGTAGCCGGCGCCCCGCCGCGTCCCGGCGTCGCTTCTCACGCGCACAATGAAGGGGGGACTTTCGGCCTCGCGCGCGCCTCCCTCCCCCCCGGGCCGGGGATAGGTACGCGGACCCCGGGAGACGCGCCTCGGGTCACTCGATACGCGCGCCGCGGAAGCCCATTGTGCCGCGGCAGCGACTTCATTGAGGCGCGCCCGAGGACGAGTCCGCCGGAGAAAAGGGACCCCGGTGGCTTTCTGCCCTCTTCTTCGACTCCCCGGGCTTTTCCTGCGGCGACGGCTGTAACGCTTTCAACTGCCTCGGCGACAATCGCCAGTCCTTTTCTAGGTGCCCACTTCAGATTTTCCCCGAGGCGTTTGTTCCCGTGAAAACGATACTTTAAACACTTTGTAATGCGCTTCCTTTGCTTATCCCGTTTTACGCTAAAAAGGCGTATTCAGCATTGTTGCTTTGAATGCCTGAAAGGTTGACGCTTGCGGGAGTGCGAAAAATAATAATGGCTTCTTTTGAACAAATGTTTTCGATGTGGCTGGGCCAACTTTTCTGAAAATTATTCTGAAAAATGTGTAGTCAATGTAGGATTAGTTATCATAAAAAAGTGTGTAATTAAATATGCCAACATTGTTGCGTTTATGGTAAAAATTATCATTATAAAAATAATAAAAAAAACTGCCCACGGCTTTGGCACTAAAATTTCTTATAAATCACTATTACATGCCGTTTAATCTGATGATTTGAAAAAAAAATTTTGATAGCGTAAATTTGCTTTAGTTGAAAGTAAATATTAAAACACGTTTTCGATCATTTAAAGCAGCGTGTATATTTTATAATACAAAAATTTCACGTAAAACTCAAGTATTTATAAAAAAAGATTTGAAATAATATTATCTTACTTTACATCCAAAACTGAAAACAATTTTAAAGCAACAAAGCTTTCTCTACGAGAAAGCGTAATTTCTCAAAATTCCAGTAATTTTTTTTCCAATTTTATAACGTCAGTTTCTCACCGAACAATAATTAATTGTCACCTTTCTCATATAATTCATTTTAATTAAATAAACCCGGAGATAACGCAATTAAAAAAATAAAATTAAAAAAAAAAAAACTGAAAAGCTCTTAATCTAGATTTAAATAACTCCATTCTCGATTAACGTGGAATTAAAAATCGCAATAATAAAGATAATTGGACACGAATCAAGTGAAGTCCACCGAAGTCGGCCGCGCAATCTACTATTAGCGCACTCACTAAAGTACGATAAGCACCGGGTCTATCCGGATCGCGGCGAAACCGGACCGCTCGCGCGCGAGCTAAAAGCTAAAAATGACCCGAGGCGCTCTCGGTACTCGCCGTACGAAAAAGGCGAATTATCGCGGACGCGCGCGGGGCGGGCTCGCGCGCCGCTAAAAAGGCGCGCCGATGAAAGCCGCGGCAACAATTAAAAAGACATTAGACGCGCGCGGCCGTGCCCCTTTCCTTTTTTTTCTCTCTCTCTTTATCCTCGCGACGCCCCGCGTAATGACGGCGATGCGTTTATCGCTGCCGCGGCGAAACAATGGGGAACGCGGATTCAGGGACTCGCGCGCTTTTTTTTTTGCGGCGGCGGCGGATAGTCGTTAACACTTGACTTTGTTTAAAAAGGATTATCTCGGGTGTTTTACGCGTTGAAGCAGCGCTTGCGAAAGAGTTGCGTTTGCGCGTTGCTTGAGTTACTCGCTTCGTTAATTCTTTAATGGCTTTGCGCGAGTAGCTTTTGTGCCGGTTTTTTTGTTAAAAGTACGTTAGAGTCCTTTTTAACCATTTGCGAAGTTCGCGTAATGAATCATCCTTCTCATTATGCTTTACTACATTATAAACAATTAATAAATTTTTAAATAATATCGAAATAATTGAGTAGATTAAGTGACTTTATTATCTTTACAGTGAATTCTTATACTTTTATCAAGTTTTATTTAATTAATTAATTAATAATTAATAATCTGTGAAATAAATACAGGTACTGCATTTTAAAAGAATATTCGAAGCTCAAAAAAAATGATTAATTTATGAAGTAAATAGTGAGAAATTCACTTGGCAGCTCATGAAAATCGATTGCGGATCAAGTGCGCAGTTACTCAACCGAATCTCCGATTTTCTAAATCGATCGATCGATCGCATACTTCATCGAGCGGACTTTTCATAACCGCCTTCCGGACGCTGGCTCGATCGATCGCTACTCCGAACCGCTCGTTTGAATATCAATCGCGGCGCAACAATTTAATCGCCGGTAATGATATCTTTATCCCCCCCTCCCTCCCCGATAATATAACCGATCTCGAAAAGTCGTGTTCACACATCCCCCATTACGCGGCGCCACAATTAAAATACCTCGCGGGTTCGAAAAAAAGGAGAAGACGGCGAGAGAAAAGGAAAGGAAAGGTGGGCGAACGGAGGCCGCGGCGTATAAATCAGCCGTGCAAATTGCGAATAATTGGCCGCGTATTAGACGGATTTCGAGCTCCGGCTCGTTAGTAGCCCCGAGAGCTTTTCTCGTTTAGCCTTCGCCTGGGCTCTCCTTCCCTCTCTTTTATTTTTTCTTCTTCTTTCCCCGGCGAGGAGAGAGGAACACCCCGAGGCGCGTAATTACGGATCCGCGGCCGCGCGGATGCCCGCGATTGATATTTTTTTCGCGATCATTGAATTCTCTATTATTGCGGGCATCACGCACCGGCTGCGCCGATTACGCGCTCGGCTTTTATCGACCGTTAGGATATGCGCTCTCCTTTTTCTCCACTTATACGTTGTCTAATTGCAGTGCGTTGCATTAAACGCTAGTACGAGAAGTTTAGCTAATTAGATGGATGTACTCCTTTTTTTTTATGATAATCGGAATGTCGAGAGATTAATATCGCTGGTATACTATTTAGTTACATTGTATAAAATTAATTTTACTATATTAAAGTAGTAGGTATATTTCTTACATTTTTATTATGTCAATTAGAGTATACTATGCAGCTATATTTATTGAAAGTTATAAGTTTTTTTTTTAACTGTTTTTAACTGGTTAAAGTACAGTGGTAGAAAATTAACTATAAACCATTAACAATTAGTTTGCCAACTAATGGTTAATCTCCTTCAATATTAACCAGTTCTGGCCTTCTAAACTATTCTATCACTGAGAAAAAATTGAAGTAAAAATTACTATCCTGTGTAGAAACGTGGCCACAGACTGTCATGTAGTGGAAAAATTACCATACTGTATGGTAAATTTTACTACAATTATTGTAAATTTTACCATAATTCTAGTAAAATCTATAATATTTTCTAGTAAAATTTACAATACAGGATGGTAATTTTTCCACTACATGACAGTCTGTGGCCACGTTTCTACACAGGATAGTAATTTTTACTACAATTCTAGTAATTTTTACTAGAATTTTTTCTCAGATACTTAATAAAATAAAATATATTTTTATAGCATTAATTTACTACGAAAATTTTTAGCAAAAGATAATAATAACGGTGATCACTTATTTTGCGTGCGCACGTAGAATCTTGGAATTGTATTCTAGAAAGCGCACAGGTATTTAAAGCGGGCGCGCTCCGATATTGCGCGCTCCGAAGAAAGTCCAGCTCATGATTATTCCGGGCGAAATGCGGAAACCCGATCGACCCGTTCCGCGCGACAGTCGGACATTAACATTGTCTTTGATGTTGAAATGTGTGCGCACGGCCAGGCGGAACATCTCTCGTCGCGCGATTTCAAAGTATGACCGGTCCCCCGGCATCTCTCCGCGCGCGGCCCCCATTGTAAGTCATTCCGCGCGCGCGACCTTCCCCCCCTCCTCGGGTCCTTTGCGGATTCCCGCCGCGGTCCTAACAACTGCCTTTTTTTTAACAAACGACCGGTATTTTGCGAGAAAAAAAAGCAGGGATGAATTTATTTAGATAAACTACTGTAGAAATCTGATTAAGGTTTATTTTAAAAAATTTATTGGACAGGTGTTACATGCTGAGTGTGCGCTTTTCATTAAAACTTGATTTAAAATCATAAATTTTTATCGAAATTTGTTATTCCAAAAGATGTACACTTATAATGACTGTACTAAAGCATACAGAGTTGATTAAATATTAATGGTGAGTAATTAATTTGAAAATATCTCTGGTTCATTTGAAAGTAAATGATTCTCTTTTCTCGTGTGAACTGTATATTTTCGTATGCTGATGAGGCCACATGTTAAAAAGATGCGGACTACTGATCACGTCAGAACCAATCAAATCTAGGATAGATCGGCTTCACTTTTGAATCGATCGTCATTCTTCAAAAGAAGATTTTATGTAAACCAGAAAAAAATCGATCTTCTCAAGATCCGAGAGAAAGGAGAGCGGGACGGAAAAATTTTGAAGGAATGCGCAGAGGCACTAATTAGGCGCGTCGCCGTTTAACGACGGCCGTCGAGTCGAAGGTTCGAGCCCCCGGTTAGCATTTACGCCTCGTCGCTCAAATTGTACATTCGCAGCCGAAGCGCGTCCATTATCGGCGTTTACGCCTATGGCCATCATCTCGCGCTCCGTTGCGCTCGTTTTAAAAGCGCGGAGTTCGCTGCTCGAATCCGCGGGTCTGCGGTAGCCAGCCTCGCGAGCCGGACCTTAAGCCCGAGTAAGTCATTAAGTCATTTCGAACGAGATCGCCGTGTGCTGATTATGTAGGTGAGCTTCAACCTCTCCTGGGTTGTGGGCAGAAAGCGTCTTTGTTTTAGTGTCGCTTAATTATGTTTTTGAGCGAAGTCGGTAGGGGTGGGTAATGAATTGTAAATTTCTCTAAGATTTTATTTTTTATGAGCTTTTAATTGTAACTAAATAATTTTTTAGTGGGATTCACATTAAAACGTAGTTTTCAGAATTAACTGTCGATTCGTACATTGATTTGTTTTAATAGATTTCTTTCTTTTTTATAATCGCGTAATTTAATGCAATCTATTAAATTCATATAATTATTAGATTCACTTTAACAGCGCAATTGCTATTTCTTGCGAAAAATTTTAAAATGCGGTCTGTAAAAACCAAATATGTCATACAAAATTATACACATCTACATCTTGTGCCGGAAGATTAAATCCTGCAATTTAAAATTTTCAAACATTTTTCATCTATATTTATTAATCCTATACTTTCTTGTTTCTTTAATGACTCTAATTTACACATCTTATAAAAGCCTGTAAACTAGTCCCTCAATTTGCTCAGATTAACCAACCACCGAGAAGAATAAACAAAAACGTTTTACGCAAGCCGCTCGGAACCGTATCAGCGTTAATCACCGTCGGCCGTTAAAAAGAAACCGGGAAAATTTAGCGCCCACTTTCGTTTCGCACATCGATGAGCTTTATGAGCGGCGCGCGAGCCCCGAGGAGATAAGGCGCCGCGGCCGATTTTCGCGCACTGGGCGCGCGAAATTTTATCGCGCCTCGCCCCCGGGCTTTTTACGCCTTTCCGGCGGCCGAACGACTTCCGTGCCCGCTAATCTCGACCTTTTCCGCGCCGGGAATACGCAATTACCTTTGAACCTTCGTGCGCTGCGGTGCGCTCGCGCGATGCGCCGACTCGGTAATTGAGCGCTTGCCGATTTTTCTTCTCTCTCTTTCTCTTCCTCTCTTTTGCTCCCTTTCGCCATTTCTGTCCCTCTTGCTCTTTCTCTCCGCGCGTTTACGGCCCCGGCTACCGCGAAAGACTTTTAACGCTGCTTTTCATTATCGGTTCAATTTGCGGAGGGGGAGAAAAAAGGAGAGCGAACGGGGGGGCTTAAGGTTTCAATTTGATTTGAATGCCCGAGTGTAATTGTTGGAGTATAATCCAATTAAAAGTTTAATTGAAAAGAGTCGATAAGTCCGTATTTCTTATTTGACGCGCGCAGCGCGCGGAAAAAGCAGTTGTTTATCGGCTCTCAAATTATTAGATGTTTACACGGCTCTCGCCAGTCATAACATTTTTGCCCGTTACTCAACTTATAATAACGATCGGAGGATAAAAATGAATCGATGGAAAATCGTTTCAAAATGTGATTTCTTCTTTTTTATTTGTTGTTTCACGTTTGTATCGCATTATTAGTCAAGTCTCTTTTGTAACCAAGGTTCACGTGAAACGAACTGTTAATACACATCACAGCTGCATCGGTGGTTTTCGAGAAATGATAATGAGAATCATTCAATCAGTATCGATTCTTTCACGAATGTTTTCGTGGTCATTAGTCTCTCCTCGGTAGACGAACGCAAGATTAATGGACTTTTCAATGCAGCGTCTCTCGCCTTTTTCTCATCCACACCATAATTTATTAATCTTGGTCATCCGTTGTGCAAGTCGAAAGTGCCGGGTCGACTGTAACAAAACATTACACACTATTATTATTCCGCTGGATTTATTTAAACGCACATTATTCATCATTATTAGCGGGTTATTTTTTAGGCGTCGTAACTTTTTGTCGGTTTCAAATTAAAATTACGAAAGGCCGCGTATCAATCATAATCGTTATCTCGAAAATTATTGAAATGTAATATTTCAGAGTGGTTAATTATTCGTAATTTTTAATTAATATTCGATCCGATTCTTGGGCAAACATACTTTACGTAATTAAGCGAAGGCGAGGGATTCGATTTAAAATTTTATCCGTGTTTTCAGGTCCCGACATTCCGGGATTTCTCCTACAGCCCTTCCGCAAGCCAAAGAGAATAAGGACAGCGTTCAGTCCGTCGCAGCTGCTGAAGCTCGAGCACGCCTTCGAGAAGAATCACTACGTCATCGGGGCCGAGAGGAAACAACTGGCCCAGGCTCTCTCGCTCTCCGAAACTCAGGTGAGTCGCGGAAGCACGACCTACTTTAATTAACTACACCGATTTTCCAGTTTCCACTCCCATCTAGTACACGCCGATTTTATCGAGGTGTGCTTTGAAAAGTCGAATTTCGGAATTTTTCGAACCGGGTTTGACGAAATCGAGATCGAGAAGATAAATCGACTCCCGTTTTCCGACCTGCATTCGGCGGATACAATTACGAAATGCGATGGAAGTCATTAAAGGTTCGTGCGCTCGATTTTCGACGTTATGCAAAGTAAATGCGCGGGGAAATTTTCAACATCATCGGCGTCGATAATTAATATGCGAGCCGCGCGAAATTCCGGCCTATAACGGAAAAGCGTGGAATCATCAATTTATTCGCCGGCTCACAATGTATCGCCTCTTTTGCATAGTTCACGCTATCGTTTTTTCTTTTCCTTTTTTTTCGTCGGTCGAGTGGTACACGCGACGCTTTTTCTTCGCTTTTCGCTAAACGCTTCGCAAGAATAAAAAAAAAAACAAAAAAAAAAGCGGCGCGCAAGGTGATATGCGCGCACCGCACATTTGTCCGTAAGTAAGTGACTTAATCGCGTCGTTAAAATTGTTAGAATAATGTTTCTCCGGTCAACTGGTGCTGAGCCATATTTTTTTTGCATTCGAATGCTAATTCCTTGGACCAGCGACAATGAGAGAACGACTATCTTTGTACGTTGATTTAAAGATTTTAAAAGTACCCCTCAGAAAAATAATACAATCACAATCTGCTGCGTTTGTTACATAGAGGCTCATATTGAGATTTTCCAAATTATTTCTATTGGATCTGACTAACTATTAAGTCTAACTTAAATCAAATATGATTTTTTTTTTTAATGGATTAAATCTCAATTGAAAATAAAGAACAGAAGTGATTATCAAATTTGATTTGCACATCTTAAACAAAATAATTAATTGAAAATTATGGCGTTACTTTTTTTAAATAATTTTTTAACAATCGTACATAGAATCGTAAAAATAAGAAGCAGATCTTTATTTAACAATGACTAAAATTTAGTTTCACAACTTCATTACGAAGAAAATGATAAATAAAACGAAGAGAGACGAAGATCCCGGATAAGGCGATAAGTCGGTCGATTATAAATTCGAGCGGCGCGGCGCACGAGAGCCGGCGACTATTAGCGAAACTTGCAAAACGAGAGCTTGTCGCTCGAGGTGTACGCGCGCGCCGGCTCCTTTAATTGGCCGTCGCGCGGTAATTGCGGCTCGCGCGCGCAAAAGCGCCGCGCGGAATCCGCGCGTGCCCCGGGAATTTCGAGGGCGTTTTCCCGCGGCGAAATTTACATGGCGAATCGACGCGGCCTCCCCGGCGATTTTTCACCAGCTCGTGGAATTTTCGCGGCGCGCGCTCGCTGACTTATGAAGTAGCCAGGGAATTCGCTCGATTTATTCGCCTAGGCGTTTTAATTGATGGGATTGTTTCGATAGACGTGAAAGGATATTATATTATCCACGAATTTTTGTTTTGTTTTAAAAACGAAAATAAAACTAAAGTAAGAAATCGTTAAAAAAGATAAAAACAATCCATGGAAGTGTAAAGTTTCTCCTGAAATATTATTATAACGGCGAGGGGGATTATTCTTCCGCGAATTAATTGCGCGATTCTCGATAAAGTAGTGCGCGCGCCGTAACAAAACGATTTTGCATGAAAATTAAAGGCTCCCGGCACGCTCGCCAAAATTGATTTTTATTACACTTTAATTAACGTTTAATTCAGCCGCTCATCAGGGCGCTTTCACGTGAAAACAACCTTCGGGCGTAATTACCGCGCGAGCGCGGCGTCCTTTTTTTTCCTCCTGCCTGCTTTTTTTTACCTCAACGACCTACCCACTCTATAATTTTATACACTTACCCCGTTACTCCGGGCTACGCGCGTCTCTCCCCCCTCCCCTCCTCCGTTGCCGAGCGCTTGCAAACGATCGCGATCGGTCCGAAAATGTTTTTCCTCGGCGAAGGCAGATGCCGCGGCGCGGCCATTAAAAATCGATTAGGGCAAAAAGAGCCGGGGCGCTTTCGCAAAGCGATGAAGAAACCGCGCGCGCGAAAAACCGCGACAAAACGCTCGTAAACACCTAATAAGACGGTCTAAACGGCGCGCCGCGTTTTTGCGCCGTCGCCGCGAGTTTCGCAAGCCCGTTTGCTCGCGGCCTTTTTTTTGTGCCCGCTAAATTATTAAATAATACAAAAGATTCATTTAATTTCGGCCAATTTTCTTTATCTGCTCGCTGAGGCATTCCTGGCTAATAGAAACGGAAAAAATCGGCAGTCGATTATTTTAACAGGTGCTAAGCACTTCATCGACTAAAGTTTTTTTATGGAAAATTTCGGTTTTAAGGAATGCAATTAAAATAATAAAGTTTCAATCTGCACGCTAGTACTTTCTGACTAATGCAGACAGAAAATCGGTAAATGTATTTTGCCTATACATAAAATTTTCCCTCCTACTGAAATATGCACACATTCACTTCTTCTGCGAATTCAAAATTGAGTCACGGGGAATTTTATTTCTTCATTTAATGAAGATTTTGTTTTTTTAACATCGCTATTAAAGGCCAAAATCGAGTAAAAAAAAAATATTTTGGTCCCTCGAGATTTGACCATC
This sequence comes from Eurytoma californica, assembly GCA_035586675.1. NCBI lineage: Eukaryota > Metazoa > Arthropoda > Insecta > Hymenoptera > Eurytomidae > Eurytoma > Eurytoma californica. The sequence goes on along the minus strand of JAXIUT010000048.1, from coordinate 15,933,564 downwards.
CGATAGCGCGCGTCTTTCGCAATTAGGCTCGGCTAATCGCCGGGTAATTAGTCCTCGCACGCTCCGGACATTCTTATGAATGTTAACGAGGCTTTGTGCGTATGCGCGCCGCGCCTCCTTTTCGCGGCTACCGCGCCACTCCGCATTAGTCGCTCTCGCCGCTCGAGTTTTATTTTCGCCACTCGTACTTCCATTATTCTTTTTTTTTTGGCCTTGGAGACCTCACTGATTTAGAACACCTAATTGCTCCGCGGTTATCTTTATTGAGTCATTTCGACTGTTAATAAAGAAAATTCAATTGTATCGGTCGTTTCGGTGCCGGCGGGGACTCGCGTGACGCGAGAATGGGGGTCGCGATATTGCACACTTATCTGCGCGCAGCCGCTTTTTTCAATCACTTTTAATTAGCGTAAAGTCGGGTTAATGTCGTGAGTACTTGTTTTGTTGATGTGTGATTCAGAACACGTAAGGTGTATTTTATATAATGCTCCGTAATTATGTTACGAATTATAAAATGCTCGCAGTAAAATATCTGATGCAAGGGATAAATAATTTTTAAATAAAGTTATTTTCTCGGGTTTTTCCTGCGATTAACTTGTTATTATACTCAGACACTCGTGATCATTAACAAACATTAATATAAAAATTATTTTTTTTTTAGACGAGAATAAGAAACGTAAGTGAATGTTCTCAGTGTGCTTTAAAATTATTTATAATTATTATCCATATAATGTAGCAGTTAAGGAAATTAAAGATTAATTATCACAAACTTTAGCTGCTGACAGTTAATCGCAGATCTCCCACACGTAGGTTACTAATAAACGAAATCAATCATTATTTTGAAGGGTTCCGTCGGCGTTTCCTGTTAAACCGGACAAATTAAGCTTTCGAGGAAAAAAGAAGAGCAGCCGCTCGCACAATAAGGCGGGAAATCGCATCAAGATAAATTTCCGCCGGTATCTCGTCTCTCGCGCGCGCGGGGGACCGTCCGCCTGTGAAAACAAGGAAGCGCGGCCTAGGAAAAAAGGAGGCGCGTGCGATAGGGCCGAAAATAGATGCGCGCGCGGAGGCTCGCGGCGCGGCCGATAAGATAAGGCCGGCGCGTTCGGGGAATAATCGCCCGGACCCGAAGGGCGCGCGCACTTTGCATGTGGACGCTAGACGGCTAAAAACGACTTTTGTGATTTAAATGCTGTTTACGCGCGCCACGGCACAAAGGCGCGCTCGCATAAAATTCTCGTATATATACGGATTTCGCGTTTCTCGCATATTTCCGAGCGAAGCGGTGGGGGGTTCGAGAGAGAGAGAGAGAGGAAAAAATAAAAGGCTTCCCTCGTCGGGGCCCGACGGTCGGCCTTTTTCTCTCTCGGAGCCTCGCGGAGAGCGGGCAGAACGCCGCGGTTATAAATCTAGAATGAAAAAGTTTTTATGACGATTTAACGAGTTTACACACGTATCGGCCGGCGAGAAACTTTGCGGATTTACGGTGTTCAATATCTCGGACGCGTATAATGTGGTATTGTTTCTTATTTTTTTCCCTCTCTCTCTTTCTCTATTTCTGTTTCTGTCTCTCTTCGGCTCTGGCTCGTATAGTCGCTGGCGCTTAGTGGCCAGGAATAAATTAAAGAGCCGTAACTTTTGAATGTCTCCTTCTTGGCGAGAGGCGAGGAAATTCAAGGGAATATTCTGAATTCATTAGTTCGCTATTTTTAATTTTTCAGAAATTTTACTGATGCCTAGTAGCACAATTTTAACTAAGAGCAAAAAAATTTTACATTAAAAACTCGAAAAATCAAAAAATTAGTGCAATTACTAGTAAATGTTTAAATATTTATACTTACATTTAATGTTACTAATAATTTTTTTGACTTTTCAATATTGATTGTCGATTTTCAATTTAGTAAAGACTGGTATAATTTAATCTAATATTTTTCTCCGAGTAAGATTTCAAGAAATATTTTTAATTTTGAACAAGTAACTTTAAATTCTCCCCTCTCTTTTAATCAGCGGACCAAAAGAAAAATGTACTTTTCGCCAAACGCAGACGTATACGCGGATAAATTTGAACGTCAAGACACTTTACGTCCCAGCGATAATACAGTTAAATAAAGCAAAGCCCAATTTAACGGAGTCCCAATAAATAGCGAGCAAAGCGCCGGGTTTTCTTTTAACCAACAAACGAGAAATAATTAATTTTCAATTACGCGGCGCATAATGGCCGGGCGAGAAGAAAAGAGTCGTACCCCTAGCGCGCCGGCGAATGGAAAATGAAAGATTGCGGCACGTCGGGCATAAAGTGTCCGGACAAGTGTCGCCGATAAATTCTCGCGTCGCGTATAAGTCGCGCTCGCGCGCGGACCGATGTTTAAGCTCGCGCTCGTAATTAAAAGGCTTTAATTTATTTACTTTCGCGAAACACTATATATCCGAGCGACGCGATTTTACGGCCGATAATGCCGGGCTTTTTTTCTTTTCCGGTTTAATTAACGCTCAATTTTGTTTTTCCGCGGTGGACTTTAGTTTTTTTAGCTGCAGGGAAATTAAAAAATTCTGCCGATCGACCTTTGTGATTCTGAATTTAAATTAGGAAAATTTTTCCAGGAAAACATTTATCGATATATTTTGTTTTCGCGAGGATTTTTCTTTGCGCCTTTTCTTGCAGGTCTGTTTTTGTTAAAATGACAAGAAATATCGTCTGGATTCATTGTTTGCGGATCAGTATTTTCTAGGGTTAATTACGAGCAGATATTTTCAGAGTGAAAAAAAGTACGAGAGTTCAGTTTAACGATGAGCGAAGAAAAAAACGCGTTACTTTTTTACTGGAGGAGACGTAATTAATGAAGTCGAATACACCAAAGTTATCTTTTATCGGTGAAAAAAAAAGCGAATGAAATTTATCTATAGCTCAAATGATGAAATTATATCACTTGTTACGTTATATTTACTTGTGTATTTTATTTCTGTACAATAATAACAAAATCGTTTGTATTTACTAAGTTAATCTTCTCTCATAAATTACGAACGATGTATCATTTATTTACGCGTTCACGCAGTTCAACGTGAAATTGTTTCGAAATATCAGACTCGCGCTTAATATTCTCTTTTTAAAAGATCACTCAATCCGCAGTTAATTTAAAACAAAAATTTCGAACGCGACTTTAACGTTCACACTCCATTCCTTTTAACGGTACGGAAAAAAGATAAACGCTTCATTTTCATCTAAAATCCCGTACATCGCGCTCGTAAAAAAAGCTCGTAAAATCGATTAGGAATTCAGATCATAAAGGCCTCGCTCGATCGAACGTGGAAAAGCCGGGTTCCGAATACTCAGAAGCGAAAAGTCGCGCGGGGAGGGAGAAAGAGGCACGACATTGCATTACGTATGTAATAATGTTAAGTGTCGAAAGGAGCGAGAGGCGCGCAGTTGGCTGCGTACCCGCGCGCGAGCTATAGAGAACGTTTCGGACGTAAATCAAGCGGCGCAGGCCGTTTTCCTCGCCGCGCCGCGAAAATCCTTACGGGATGCGCGCACGTGCACGCCTTAATGCCGCTTTACGCGACACTTTTTTTCTTTCTTTTTTTTTTGGTTTAAAATCGTTATAAAACTGCGGGTGAGGAATTCCCCGGATTCCAATTGAGGGGAGAGTCTCGTGTGTTTTTATTTTTCGAAAGCGCGATAATTTTGTGGATTCGCTTTGAGCTTGCGGATTTACGTAACTGATAACGATGAATTGTTGAACGGTAGAAAGTGAAATCGGCTTATAACAATTGTTTTTCTGTTTACTTTGTGGTTAAAAAAAGAGAGGAAATTTGTGCTTCGGCGGCGCCTATTGTTTTCGTTTTCTTATTAATTTTGTTTATTTAAGGCATCGTAAAAAAGTCAATATATTATATTCATGTTAATGCGGGTAAACAGTTATCGGCCGTAACTGTATTGAAACGTAAAATTTTGAAAGCAAGACAATCATTTTACTCCGCTACCTGATTTCTCTATTTGTTCTCCCAGTAAAAAAGCTCTGGCAGCGAACCAAAAATAAAATTCTCAAGAAATAGAAAGAAAACGTCATGAAAGGAAATTATTCAAGAAAAAACGCCGTAAATCGTTACCTACTTTTAATCCCTTTATCAACTTAACCCATTTAAAAAAAAAAATAAAGCGAGCGTTAAAAAGAAGCTCCGCGGAGAAAAGTATCCCGCGAGAGATAGGCATCGATCTGAGGAGAGCTTACAGCGCCCGGGCGTCTAATTAGCACGTTTCAGTGCTCGGGGGCCGATCGATCGTCTGCGGGACGCGCAAAGTCGAGGGGGGGCCCCGAAGAAGCGGCGGCTCGCGTGCGCCCGCGACGGCGCATACGCGCTTGCGTGTAAAGGGAGGGACGCGTGTAAATCAGCCGCTTAATCCGCCGCTTATCTGCCGCGGGCGAGCGGCTCCTTCGACAATAAGAGCCGGACCGCGGGTAATTGCGAAATTGATTCTAATTTCAGATTAAATTGCGGATTTCGACCTTTTTTAACGCGGCGATCTCTAAGTGATGGACGCACGCGCTCTTCTTTTCTTTTTTGGACTCTTTATCTTTTCTTATCGTGGCCCTTTAAATGTTTTTATTTTTAGCGACGTTTCTTCATTTCGGGAGCTTTTGTGCGGGGTATACATTATTAATTCATTTGAGGTTTCGTAATGTTTTCAAAAAATTCAAATTTATGTCATTGCTTAAGATTTGACTCGTGGACTACGTAAGATTTTCAAGTGTTTAACGCTGATTTATAATATTCCTTTTAGCTAAAATTTTTCATAGTCGTACAGGCTAGACAAATAGGTGACACGCGCAAGCTCCCACTACTTATTCCGCTGCATTCCAACGCGCGCTTACCGATTTTTAAGTTTGAGTAATAGTAGATGAAAAATGATCAAACACTACTTTTAAACAAACTATCTGCTCTCTAAAGTTGAACGAACGAAAAGATTTTGAATCTTGTAAAAACTAGTAAAATGTACTCTACTGATGATCAATTAGGAAAAGTGTATCTGCAGACTTTTCTCTAATTCAACTTTAGATTTAAGCAAAATTTACTAATAATATTGTTTACACATGAAGATAAGAATATAAGTCACTTAAGGCATTGAATATTAATCGTCGAAATCGCATATAAACAATAGTCGTTCAATGAAACATTAACTTACGCCCGTTTAAAATTCATGAATTCGACTTTGACTCTTTATAATCGTCACAATAAATATCGTTTCCACTGGTACTCGAGCAAACTTGACATAGAGGCAACGTCGCGCGAACTACGGACGCGTGTGCAGCCACTCCGGCTTTAAAAAAAAAATTACCATAAAATCGTAATAAACCGCCTCTGCTGTCGCTCGTATCTTTGAAATCGACATAACGTCTACATTAGAAGTCCAAACGTTGTTGCGCCTCGACGTTAAATTCACTTCTCCCTCTCTCTTTAAATCGCGTAGGCCGCGCGCGCAGGCAAAAGAGAAAGCATCCGCGCGGCGTACGGCGCCGCGTGTCGCGCGTGGATCCCGTTTTTATTCCGGGATTCTCGAATTTCGTCGGTGTTGCCCATAAGTCTTGTTGCGGCGAGAGCGTCGGAAAAATTAGAGACCGGCCCCTCGCGCAATCTGACAAATCGCGGCTGATTTGAATATCCCATTAAACAGGCATGAAACGCGATTAATTCTTTTTAATGGCGGGTTATAAGTGTCAAATGAAAATTCAACGGCCGAGGCAACTTTATTTTAATTGAATCTTATTTTAATAAAACACAATGCCGGTCGACGGTTTATGATCGATCATTACGCGCGCGGATCGAATGCCAGATTGCGGTATTAAGATCAATAAAATTAAGTCGTCCGGCTCATATTAGTCACTCACGCGTAAAGATTGGAGATCTATGAAGTGATCAAGGATAAAAAAATGAACGGTCTATATCCGTTGAAAAATTTTGTGTTTTGTGTTTCATGCGTGAATACGGCAAGTGAACATTAAATAATTTATTCTTTTGTTACATAATTAAATCATATTATGAACTTCTAAATGTACTTCTAATTCTAATATAAATGACAAAAAAAATTAATTTTAATGGTCATCATTTTTTATTAAAAAATACTTTATTGATTAGTACTCTTAGAATCAGGATATTAGTTTATCAAAAATTACCACACGGCGTTTTATATAGTAATAATACTCAAGAAATTCATCATTTTTACATTTTTACAAAATTTCGAATAATTAATACTAAACTGCTTACTTGATCTCAAAATTAATTTTTGCAAAAAAGTGAGAATGATTTTATTTATTCATAT
>JAXIUT010000048.1:15910024-15927148 GCA_035586675.1 Eurytoma californica | reverse complement strand
GACAAAAAAAATTAATTTTAATGGTCATCATTTTTTATTAAAAAATACTTTATTGATTAGTACTCTTAGAATCAGGAAATACTCAAGAAATTCATCATTTTTACATTTTTACAAAATTTTGAGTAATTAATACTAAACTGCTTACTTGATCTCAAAATTAATTTTTGCAAAAAAGTGAGAATGATTTTATTTATTCATATATTTCAATTTATTTTATTTTATTAAATAAGCGGGACATACATGTATCCCATAATTAGAGAGTAAAAAACATTTTTCTGAAAAAATAATCTCTCCGTGCAGCTAAATGATTAATTATGAAGAGGTGAAAGAGGCATAAGGTGAGACAGTGAAATCGCCTCTAATTTCGCAAGAGTCCGGCGTCGATTGCGCCTGCGCGCCGCCCGAGCCGGACAGGATAATCCGCGGCTGGCAGTCGTTATTTCCAGCGAGCTATATCCGGGGCGCGCCGAATCGCAATGAATTAAGGTTAACGTCTCGCCGGATAAAATCCCCCGCGAGCCCCTCGCCGCAGTAATAGCGGAAATAATGACCGGCGATAACCGTAACGATAACGATTACAATAATACGCCGGGGCGTTGATAACCGTCGGCGGATTTTCGCGCCTCGCGACGGGAGGCCTTATCCTTTTTCTTTTTTTCGTCTCAATTTTCGGTGCCCCCGAGGCGCGCGAATTTCTCGTTTTTAATGTCGGTCACAGTCGACGCCGCGGAGTCCGGCTAATGGGTGTGTATTATTCTTCCCGACGGCTTCTGGTTTCCTCGGCTGCTTCTGCAGGTTTTCGTCGTTTCTTTTTTAGAAATAATTAAGATACCGGACGTCATTTTTTGAGGTTGAGACTCCTGTTGCTTTAGAGATGCGGAGATTTGCTGCGTAATTACGAGCGCTTGTGGACTTGCGAAACGTTTCGGTACTGTTACACATATTTTGTGACTGAATTTTTTTATACGTTGTTTAATATGCAAAGCGACTTTCAAAATAACGTCGTACAAGCTTTATTTAAACGCGCGCTCGTATGCATTTGTGCCTGTGCCTCGTACCTGTGAATACTTTAGAAAGTTCTGATATACAAAATACTTTGTATTCTTAGGTCAAATAAATGGACACAATTAAAATAGTAGGTGTGTCGAGAAATTAAAAAAAAAAAATTATTTACAATCAAGATATAACTTTTACCCATTATTCACCCGTAATCACTTACGCGCCCGCCTCATTAAACAGCTGATTCAACGTAAAATCCGAGTAAACAGAGTTACAAATAGCTTCCGTTCCAAATCTTGTCACTTCCAGCGATCGAGCGCGCCTGATCCTAATTCGATTACGCCACCTCTCTCGCTACTCGCAATACTCAAAAAAAAAAAAAAAATCTCCATAAAGAAATTAAAAAAAAAAAAAAAACTCGCCACGGAGTATTATGCAAACGGCCGAGTTCGCGGGTGCATATGAGGCCCCGGATGACACAGTGCGAATGCCTTATTCACCGCGCGCGGGGCGATCGCCGCGTACGCTCGGCGACGCGCCTCATTATGCGCGCGCGCCGAGTCGCGCTCGGCCTGCATAATGGCCCGTCGGCGAGCGGAGATAGCCCGCGCGCGGCGGACTCTCCATTACGGAGTGCGGCGCGACGTAATTAGCCGCGGCGGCGATTCGATGAAAACTATTCGCGCCGCGATTTCATTTCCGCTGGCGAGCGAGCGACTGGAAAGTTTTCTGCCCCGCTGAGGTCGCGCTCATGCCTGCTTTGCATAGGTAGCGCTACTGCGACCCGACGGCGGTGTTTTATGCCGAGATTTTCGCGCTGCGCTTATTGGTTAATGTTCGCTTGAAATGCGTGAACAAAAAATTGTAAAATTTTTTTTGAATTCTCTGTGAAAAATGTCTCTTTTTTGTGACCGTGCGAGACTATCGTATATTGGATGTAGTCGTAGTTCTGGATAAAGTAAATTTTGTGTGAAAAGTATTTTACGTATAATTGATCGATAAGCCGTTTTATACACTATTCAAACTAGAATTATTTTTTTCGCGCGTGTTAAAAAATACCTTACGAAACTAAGTGCAAGTAGTTTTCGCACGCAACTGTTTTGTCAGTCGGATGCAACGAACAAATTTTATGCAAGAATCGCCTGTTTTGCGCACTGTCACCTGAAAAATACCTGAGTTGTGCTGTGTATTACTTTATGGTGTATTTAAGTTTATTGGACACTATGCGTATTTTAATATCACAACCAAGTCGTAATCTTAAATTTAGTATACCATTAATAATATTTTAATCATTTATATAATGACTTCCCGTTAGTATAGCTGATTAGAAATCAATGAGTAATTGTTTCGATTGTTACTTAACAATTTCACTTGGAAAATAGTTTTAGAATGTCGGGCAGGAAATATGAATAAACATGCATATGGAGGGATTGCGAAAAATTTGGTAATTTTCCAAGACAATAAGCTGCGCTTCTGAAAGTTCATAGCGGTGACGAATTCGATTTTCTCGACACGTCCGCGCGCGCGACACGTGCATGAGCAAACTGCTCGGACTCTCGAACTCCTTGCAATACCCCGTGTCTCGCACATACACACGTTTGTTTTCTATAACAAAACGTGCAATACACCGCGTTCCAAGTTTGCTTTAATTTAAATTTTCATTTTGTTTCTACACTTTTGTAAGTAACAACATATTTAAGAATAAATTCGTTAAATAAATCAATTAAAAAGAATTATTAAATTATATTAGTAAAGATAATAAGTTTTTTACTAACAAATCTTGAAAAATTGCAAAATATGAAATTAAAATACGGTGACAAGTACATATAAGATTAGAGCAAACAAAGGTGGAAACGTATCGCTTTACGGGCCTACAAGAGCAGTAACGAAAACATCGTATCGACAGCGTTATAAGAGCAATTTCGCGAGGAAACGCGCATTACGTGTCTCGGTCTATCGTGACGCCCTTCGCGCCCTAACAAAACAGCGCTCCCCTCGATCGTAAGTACAGCCGTCGCGCAAAGTCCACACGACGCTCACGGGAGTTACTTTTTCGACGGCGCAAAATTATGTTATAATCTGATCGACGCTGTAGTGCTGATGATCTAACAAAAATAGACATATTTTCCTACATATTTGCAGCAAGCGGTTTATCTTTATATGTATATTTAAAAATAAAATAGATATTTTCTTATATATTTACAGTAAATAGTTTAGTTCTTATACAGTGTCTCTTAAAAGTTTGTAATCGATATTTCGATAAGTTACACTGGTTTTATTAATCGAATAATAGTAAAATTCTGTAAGAAAGTTTATAATTTAAAATTAAATTTTGTTACTAAATACATAAGCGTTAGAATTAAAATCTATAACGATTAAATTATGAAATAAATATGATTTCTGTGTGTCCTCTATAAAAACTAGTATTCCTCGCTAAAATATCAATTAAGAAAAAGAAGACGGGGATATTGAAAAACGAAAAGTCTATTTTGATAGCACCGATCGAAACCCGTTTTCGATCGCAGACAAGGTGGCATTTACACTCTCGCCGTCGTCGCCATTGCGCCACCGGCACCGTAGGGCTGTACGCGCGCTCGGTACCGTAACCCGGAGGATCGAAAAATAATATCCCCCGGGTTTATTTAGCGATGGGGGGGCTATCGCGAAAGGGATTAAAAATAATGTTTCGAGCGTGACCGGCGCACAACGAGGGGATTAAGCGCGACACCTCGGCTTCCCGGGCGCGCGCCTCTCGGATTTTCCATCATTGTAACGCGCGCCTCCACGTGTGCGCCGGAAAAATAATGTTTTCTTTTTTCCTCGTATTTTCCTAGCGAAATAACAAAAAAAAAAGAAACTGATATCGCGCGCACTATATACTGTTTGCTTTTGTAATATTACGCTCGACGTGTGCCTTTCGCGATATTTTTCCAGAGCCGCGCCCTCTTCGCTCTTTTTTATCCTCCCCGACGGGGGATCGATTCGTCGTCCCCCCTTTTTTTCTGCGTCGCGCTCACCGATTGGCTCGCGCCGTCCAATTTATATTAGGGGGGGAAGTTTCCGGCTTTATTAAACGCGCAATCACTCAAATCAGCCCCGTAAGCGACGCGAGGATATACTTATCTTTGTGAAACGCTTTACGCGCGCTCGATCGAAAATAGTTTAATTACGAGGCGATTTTTTGTCGAGTCGACGAACTCGGCCGAACGTGTAATTCCCGCGGTAATAATGTAAACCCTCGGCGTATCATTGAGTCGTGTAATTTGATTTTATTAGATTTGCGCGCGGGACACTTTTTAGTATGCCTCTTACGGCCGAGCGTTTCAGAACTAGTTTGCGCCAATGAGCCGTGACGATGAAATCGCGCGCGCCTTGGCGTGGATTGATAATGAGGCTTTACAGCCTTAATCCTTATAATCAAGCATATATCCCGCCGGTGAAAAAATGTCGCTGCCTCTCTAAATAAAAGTATCTTTGTACAATATCCCTCGCGTTTTATCGAAAAGTTAAAATATGTTTCGAAAGGGTGTCGGGAACGCCGATATTTCACGCTTCAACGATGGTTAAAAGAGAATATACTTATTAATTCGAAGTCGCGCAGGTGCGAATCCGCGCTCCTCCGGTTAATGCGCGCATAATTACGCCGGGCGTCGCGGCGATTAATCAGCCGATCGGTGAAGTATATATACGCGTGTATATAAATGTACGCGTACGTAGAAGTGCGAGTCGCGCCGGGCTAATTGGATTATCAATTAATAAGAGCGTCCGGGGCGACCGGATCCGGTCGCCTTGTAATGATATCGTTTCGCGCATCTTTAGTCGCGAAGCCGCCCGCGACGCGCGACTCCGCGATATCGTGTTCGCCGTGCGATTCTTCCTTTTTTTTTGCAAGGATCGCGTCGGACTACACGCTCTATCGGGCTGATCGGCCGCGAGCTTATTAAGGCGAGGTGTTCGCGGAGGGCCTCGCTTCTCCTTTTTTGCGCTCTCTTCGTGGAAAATAAGTTTTTTCACGACTTTGTTTTAAAATAAATTCCAAAGGGGGGATGCAATTTATAGTTAAGTAGTAAATTTTACGTCTTTATTACGTTTACTAGATCGTGTTATCCGCTCGCACTTTAGACGGCGAGCGCAAAAAGTTCGGGTTTCTTTTTTTTTCTTCTTTTTTGCCTCGATATCATTTATTACGAGCGTAAAGTAAACATTTTATAGTTGAAATTGTCGCCGGCTCAAAATAGGTTTAAAAATAGTCTGCGCAATTAATGAAGATATCAAATTACTTCGTTAAACTAAAAAAATGTATCGCTTCTGAAAGAAACAGTAAACATCCTAGTTGAAGCACAAACATTGAAACGCCGACAGCTCGACAAGCCCCACGGCGAGGAGACGAGTGCGTTTGTACGGAGGCGTCGAGGGGCCGGAGGCGCGAAATCGCGAGGGTCGATCGGTCCCGCGAGATATAACGAGGCCGCGTCTGCCGGGCGATTTTCATCGGCCGAGAGCGTCGCGCGCGTATAGTGCTATTATATTATACAGCGGCGGCTCGGGACACGGCCGCGTCGCGCCTTATAAGCGCCTCGCGCACGCAAATGCTCGGCCGCCGTCGCGCGATTATCGAAGCCGAGGGGAGGACGCGCCGTCGGTGACAACTGTGCGAGCCTTATGCGCGGGCGACGCCGAGACCATCGCGTGGCTGCTTGAGAAAGTTTGAAATCGAGTGAATCCGCGTTACAGGTGTTCAGTAGATTCTTTAAAAAAACGTAAAATGTATTAGCTTAAATTACGATATTAGTCCGTAATAAAGAATCAACCAATATATTGTGTGTAAATAGAATCAAGAATTTTTTAAAACGTTATCTTTTTTATTTACGAATTTTTCGCATTCTTTGTTTAATACCAAATCGATCATGTGATTAAAATTAGTAGTTTCGTTACGTTGTACACCAGGAAAGTTCCCGTTCATCAATTTGCACTTTTTCGTCCTCTACACTTAAAGTGCGAGTTCGATCGCTTTGGGGTACCTGCACCAATAAGAAAAATTCGCCCTTTTTGCTTCCAAATTGATAGAATGTTATTACACAGCTTCTTCTCGCCTCGGAGTATTATCGCAGTCTCCTTCCGAACTTCCGCCCAGCTATTATCCTGCGTTCGCTCATTGGCGCGTCAACTGCCCTTCGGGTGATACCTAAACCACTCGGACTCGAAGAAACGTCTCGACCCTCACTTTTCAGGCGTCGCGCAAAAAAAAGGAAGCCCGCGCGCATTACGTGGAAGCAACCCCCTTTTTGCGCGTCGTTAAAAAAAAGAAAAAAACAGCGACGACGAGTCCTGCCTGCCTGCGCGCACGCGGCGTGCAAACGACGTTGTTCGGCCGGTGTATCGCTCGAAATTACCGGTAATAAGACGAGCCTTTTTTTCCTCGGGGATGGACCGGCGGGGATCGCGGGAAGTGGCTGCGGCGCACGGAAAATTGCGCGGTTCAACGTACGCGATATCGGCCGCTATGGGAATACTGACCAGGCCCCGGCGCGTATAATGCTATCGCATTCTTCAATCCGATTTTTGCCGGCCGATCGAGCGAGCGCGAGAATTTACTTTTATCGACGTCTATCGCGACGCTAATTGTGATTAGCCTCTGTTATTTCTCTCTCTCTCCCTCCCTCCGTGTAACTCGATAGTCTAATGCGCGCGCCTTTAACTGCTCTCGCGTGGGGTATTATCCTTTGGTGTTTATTTATCACGGGTGGGATTTTGAATTTGAAATTTATCGCAACGAATAAAAAATACAATAATTCACTTTTACAGTTGAATCAGTGATAATCCATTAAAAATTTCACTATAAAATTTAACGACAAAAGCTCCAATAGTTAGTGATTAGTGGTGCAAATTCGACTAACTTTTATAGTTACAGCTAATTCTGAATCATTAAACTTTAAATGCAAAATTATGCATAATGTACGTGCACCGGATAAAATGTCGATTCAATATAAAATTCGCGAGGAAAGAACCACGCCCAAAGTGAAGGGCGAATCGAGCCGAGCTCCGCTGTAAATCCGCGTAAATTTCCAGCGCGAGCCCTCGGGGTGTGTCCGCGGGTGCGATCCACGCAGAATCCCGGAGCGTCCAATCCGGCGGGCGGTCGCGTCGCCATGGCGACCCCGTTCCACCCCACTCCCGAGGGTGCGATTACCAAATGGGCGACGCAGGAGGGAAAAAGTCGAGGGGTCGCACGCACGCACACACACGCGAGGCCGCGACAAAAGAGCGGGAATCTCGAGTTCCGGACTCGTCTAAACGGGGGGCCGCCGCTCCCCCCGAAGTACAAGTAGCCGGAATAATGGGCGACGATTCGGTGTATCGAAGTGCGCGCGAGAGAGACGAATAGATGGAATAGTGAAGAGAGAAAGGAAGAGGAGGGAAGAGAGAGAGAGATAGACGTCCAAACGGGGGACGCTTCTATTTGTTCGGTTAATCGCTCGCTAAGTGGCTGGCTCGTTATGCTGCGGAAGGGACGCGCGATTGGCTGCGCGTGTGTCTTCTATTCGACCCCCTTTTGCGCGCGCACTTCGTCGCCGATGCAGAGGGGGGCACAGCTCTTTATCGACGCCGGTGTGCACCGAGGACGCGCCATCCTGCGATAATATTTGCTCCGGGAAAGCTGGCCCGACCTTCGCCGAGGCTTTTTGTAACGCGATTATGGTAATTAGCGAGGCTTTTTCCGTTGATCTTTCATCCGGAAATTAAGCTGCTGTAGCTTTCGTCATGTATAGTACACCGCGTTGGACGGGATGTGGTAAATTTAATTATATTTTTTGAAAAATTAATTAATTAAATACGCATTTATAAAGTATTCATATCACTCATGGCGTCAGTAGTAATTGTATTTAATTGAAGTGCGCAATTAAGTCAATTTTTTTCACACTCGCATTCGATATTACATAACATTTTAATGTATGCCTCGTTTGTAAAAAAAAGCAGCGCTGTTATGGAGTATTATAGATCCAAGTAAGTTCCACCCGTATGTACCTAAAACCGCTTTGACATCAAACCCCAACCCCTCGTGGAAAGGATTGCACGAAGACCAACGGCGAGTTCTCGACAATCGCCCTCGCCCCTCCCTCCCCGGGGTTTCCGCTCTAGCCACCCCGCGGATTCTCTCGGCCGGAACGGACGGGAGCGCACGAAACTGGTCGGCTCTTAATTTGCCGAGGCGCTTAATTCGCCGGGGTCGTGTGGGGTAGGGGAGGGGGGGTCGAATCGAGCGCGGCGCGTGCGTACACCGGGGGATCGATCGAGGCGCGCGCGCGCGACGCATCTGGGGATGCAGCAGCCTCCTCGCCCCGACGAAGATGGCGGCCGACTCTGTCTCTCTCTCTCTCTTTTCTCCTCCCCGCCGGTGGGTCGACACTCGCTTTTATTGCCCGCGCGATGTGCTAACGATCCTCGCGCATCTGCCCGCTTCCATCGATTTCGAGCGACGACAGCGACTTCATTCTCTCCCTTTTTTTTCTTTCCTTCTTTCATTTTGGATGTACTAGGTACACGTGGAATTTGTCGGGGTATTGTGTTCTCACGCCGGTGATGGCTTTATTAAATTTATCGTTCGGAGTAAATTTTTTTTTGTTCCTCTTTGTCTGCGCTCTCAAGTGGATTTCGATAGAGGGTGACTTTATATTTTGGAGCAATAGCAGATGTGAATCCAATTTATCACTTCAAATCAGTTGAAATTTTGTCTTTTGTTGTTTCACTTTAAAGTCTTTTTCGAAAAATTATAGATTTTAATCCTTAAAGTTTAATTTGAGAGGCATAAATGGAAATCATTTAATAGAAGAATAGATATCTGATAATGTTTTGGAAAATGGTCAATTTAGGAGAATAGGAGACATTTATTTATTTAAAACTGATAGATTCGATGGCTATTTTGTAATTCTGCACAGTTATATACAATTATCAATACTTGACAAGATCTTGATTTGCAGTACTGAATTATTCTAGTAAGCTAACTCTTACACAATGTAGAAGAGGAAACAATTCGGAAAGTGACTGCATTCGAGAAAAAAAACTGAAAAAGAAAATAATAAAATAAATAAATTAAGCTACCCAAAGCTCGATTAGCTTACTCTTCTTCCGAACCAAGAGGTTTTTCACACTCTTACATTCTATCATAAACGAAAACGATTAGGTATAAATAAATACCGAACCATCGATGATCAACTAATCAATAGTCGTATTTTACATTTTTTGCTTAAATCTTAAAGACTTGTATCAAAAACTTGATTCAACATGCAAAGATTAACTAATTGCAAAGTACCGGTCACTTCCAAGCACACTTCGACCTTTCCTCCCCCTTATACACCAAACGAAAAAAGCGCATCTTCTCACGCTACATTTCCGAGCGGAATAAAGAAAAACGCAATTTCCTTTTGTTCCAGGTGAAGGTCTGGTTCCAGAACCGGCGGACAAAGCACAAGCGGATGCAGCAGGAGGAGGAGGCGAAGGCCCAGCAGCAATCCGGTGGCGGCGGCGGCGGTGGCAGCGGCGGCGGCGGCGGCGGCAGCGGCGGTACCACCGGCGGCGGCAACGGCAACGACGCCAGCGCCAACAACAACGGCAACGGCCCCGGCAGCAAGAACACGCATCACGTGAGCAAGTGGCAGCAGGAGACGGGCGATTACCACCACGAGGAGGACGACGAGCCGATCGACCCCGAGGCGGACGAGTGCTCCAGCGGCTCGGAAGCGTAGCTGGACGTCCTGTGCCTGGACTAAGCTCCCGGAAGGAAGCGCCGACGGTCCGACGATGGTACACCTTCGGGTCTTCCGGCAACCTTGGGATGAAAAGGGACCCTCCGAGGACGAGCCAATGCGTTATTTGGCCGTTTCTCCGTCGGAACGACGCATCAGGCAAGAGCCGGACTTGCGAGGCGTTGCAGGGGATCACGTGTATTCCGGCACGGCTCGTCATTCCCCGATAGCGGAGAGAGAGAGAGGGAGAGAGAGAGACATCTCTGAGGAGGGGGAGGCGAAGGAATCCGCTCGGCCGACGAGAAGAATCCGCAGGATCACTCGAGATCGCCGCTCGAAACGGGAATGCGAAGCTAATTTCCCCGGTTCTCTCGGTCCGTTCGTCTATACGTGTGTATATCTCGCACGAGCGAGAAAGTCTGTACGTGTGTGTGTGTGTGTGCGCGCGCGAGTGAGTGTGTGCGAGCATGTATGCATTTTGTACTTATACGACGCGGTAACGAGCCATACGCGAAGCACAGCCATAAATAAAAGGGACTCTCTCGAGGGCTAATTTGTACATACCTCCGCGAGAGGCTACAGCGAGAGGTCGAGTCTCGTGCCAGATTTTCAGGGCGGAATGGTGGCCGGAATAGTAAACGATCGACGGCGCAGCCCTACCGACGGGGAGGAACGTTATTCCAACGTTTCATCGCGAAACTTTTGTAAAATTTCGAGGTGCCGCTTGAAAAATGTGAAAAATTTACCTTGCCACTTGCGAGCGTCGCACTCTCTAAAGTTGAATTAGTCAAACACCTACAAATTTGCTAAAAATGAATTAAACGTAATCAGCAATTAGAGGAGCAAACAAACAATTTTGAAGCGCACTTGAACAATTTTGAAGTGCACCCTCTAAAGTTGAATAACTGAAATTTCACTTAAATAAGTGAACATTCACTTATTCTAAGTCAAAAATCTTCCATGTTGGAAGATATTTAACGTTAAATAAGTGACTATTCACTTATTTAAGTGAAATTTCACTTATTCAACTTTAGAGGGGACTTGAACAATTTTGTAGCGCACTTCAACTTAGTATTTCGCTAGTTCAATTTTAGAGAGCGGATAATAAATTAGAACGAAAGAAAGGCGTGAATCGTTTGAAGCTGTATCTGAAGAAATGACTTTGCAACGTTCCCGACGGAACGTTAAACAAATGTTAGCGCGGTGTTTCTCCTCGGCCGGTGCGCGCGCCGACAAACTTGTAAATACGACAGCCTCGCCGGTGGTTGAGGCGGGCGCGGACTCATGACTGCCATAAACGACGCGATTATTAAGCAGGAGTTCGGACAGTATATATATATATATATTATATATATAGGCGAGCAGCGAGTGCCAAACTTGACCGATTCAAGCCCAGTGTATAAGCGCAACTGATGTACTTTAAGCGAGGATCCAACTAATTAAAAGTCGTTGTTCCATACTCGAGCGCGAGCAGTATTTTCTTTCTATTCGATGGATAATAAAAAAAAAACCAACAAACAAACACATAAGAGTCGTTGTGTCGAATCGAGTTACTTAAATTATTTAGAGTAAATGAAGAGAGCGAGGAGCGACGGCGGGAGTGCGCCGCTGCCGCGGACTTCGCTCGGCCGCGTGTAAATAAGCCTGTACATAAGAAATTGTGATTTTACTCGACGTACTCGAGGCGTAGATCTGTAAGATGATCAAAAGATTTAGTTCGTGTTCTAGCGAGATAATAGCGAAATAAATTATATCACATCTCAACTGAGCCGAAGTGTTTTTTTAATTTACTTAAACCTATTCCCATCGTGTACTTTCATTAAAAAATGCTCTGGGTTTCGAAAAATTTGATAAATATCTTGTAGTTAAAAAAGTTAAATACTTTGATTTTTAATGATCTATTATAAATTTAGAGAAGTAAATAAGATTCCAAATAAGATTCTTGAGCATGGCAGATTATATTTCTTCAAGACAGCTGGGCTTGCAAGTGCATCGAACAAGTTTTTGGAATTTAATGAAAAAAAGTAATAAAATAATAACTGTTTTGAATTTCTATACATCTTTTTACGAAGTGAAATTGAATAAATGTTTGTAAAGCTATGCAAAATGCAAATAATATACAACATGAATACTGCGGAGCGAGGTGAATCACCTTACAAATTAAATTTGTGACATAATAAAATAAAATTACGCATAAAACGTGAATGCTTCGAACATATTTTTAGCGATCAGATATTTAACGTCACTCCTAATAAAAATTTGTTTACGTCAATATTCATGCGTGTGGAGAGAAAATATTTTAATTAGACGAATTCAAAATTATACAAAATCGATTAACTCAAAATGCTGATATACGATCTCATAAAGTATCTTGACGCTCATTAACAATTCGAATTAAAATTTTCGAAAATACAGTGTATACATTAATTTCACTAAAAATCCGAGAAACCCACTAATCATCGATCTAAAGGAGGCGATAAAAATAGCTGTGGGAACACTTTTCACTCGGATGCAAACGATATTACACTTGTCTAAGATTTAGAAGCGCCGATCATTCCGGCGATAAAGGATTATGTCAATTAAGCCGGTTCGTCGTGGATCAATATTAATTATTCGTTAACATATTGCAAGATTGACGAGTTTTGTTACGGAAAAAAAGTCGATTGACTACAATTACGGAGCAGCGCGTGCGTGTATAGGTGAGCATAGATCGATTAATATTCAGTAGCCGCGAGCACTAATTGTCATCATGAGACGCGATATCGTTCTAATTGGATCGATTTCTGCATTAATTATCGTTTTCTTTTCATTTTTGTAATTGATTGCTGAAGATCGAAGAAAAAAATTCTATTAGTCTTCTTTGAATTCTTCAAAAATTGTAGCTAATCGTTTAATTTAACAAATTGTATAAGTATAACATTCGAATTAATTTACTTAGCAGAAAAAACAACATGACTTAATGGTATAATTAAATATCATAAAACAGAATTGCATAAATTTACAATAGAATGATTCAAATATTATGCAAATATTATGACTAACTACCTTTTTTTACAAACTTAAATTACATGAATAATTTTATATTTTATAATATACATGTTGCGTGAGTTTTCTATCACGAGATAATCATATTACATAAATTATTCTTCATTTCATAATCATTCGGTATTCTAATTCTAAAAATCGAACTAAAAAAATTTAATTTTATATTTTTCATGCACATTTTTAATAAATGGATATACAATGGAGAAATGATACGTTGTATGATAAATTTTACGGGTATACTCTCAATTATGCAAATTCACGAGCGGAAACCAGATACGAACACTTGAAATTCATACTCATCGTAATTCAATTACTACAAAGTACGAAAGGAGTAAATTCGTCGGCAATAGCGAATTTTAAATCTGCCTCGTTCGCCTTAACTGCAGATTTGACCCTCCTTTAGTTTTTCAAAGCTCGCGGAAGATCCTCTCGCGCTCGCCACCACGGCCGTCCGCGGGCCCGATAATGTAAGCATTTGCGTTCGGTAAACATCCTCGCTTCATAAATTTCGCCGTGAAATTGCGCACCGTTTATTCGCGGATTTTCTCGCCTAATTTAACCCAATTTCAAGGCTCATTTAGCTTTTCCCTCGGCGGTCTTAAACTCGGGAAAAATGACGGTATTTGTTTTGCGAATAGATACGGACGGCGGACCGTTTTACATTCTACCACGGCGAGGTAGAATTTAAAAGGAAATAATGAGAGGATTAAAGTTGCAAATTTTTCAAATTGCCCCGCTGGGATTCGGCGAAGATATTATTCATGCTCCCCAGAAAATGCACGAATGGGAAGCTGACGTTTGTTAAAGATCGCGATTTGAGGCAGTTTTTCAGCGATTGAGTTTCACAGAAGAAGTAAAATCGACGTTGCGTGAAAAAGTACATGTTTTAATTTGAATATCTAAATAAATAAGCGTTTATCGTTTACGTTTCTGAATACTTAAGAGCTTCATAAATTTTGCATTCGATGGTTAACTTATACTTCAAATTCACTTTAATTCTTAGAATTCCATGAAATAATGTAATAATTCGAGAAAGATGTTAATGAAGATTGAAGAAATACGTGAGAAAGTAGACTTCAAGGGATAGAGTGACAAATGAAACAAAAATTTTGTTAAATAAATCAAATTTATTTATTTTTCATATTTAACTGTAATAGTAGGTATAATATATTTTTTAATTTTAAAAGTGGCAATATTAGTCCACTAGTGCAGGATGTTATATGTAAGGTAAATTCAAATTTATGTAAAATGCACATTTGATAGTCATATTAATCATGTACAAAGAAATTTTGTTATTAATGAACATAAAAAATTAATTATTCAATTAAGTATCCAAAGAGTCATAAAGGTGATTTCAGAATACATTTTTTGAAAAATAATTTTTTTTCTCCGTTTAAGGGATGTAGGCATCATAGGCTCAAATCCATGGACAAGTATTACACACTACCCTTCACTCCTTTAACAGGATTGACAAATGCACGAATAAAAAAAGAATGCAAACGAAAAAAAAATAATTTCATAGAAAGCAATCGAAGTAAAAAAAATCGCGACAACCAAAGCAACGCCTTCCCCGATAAATCAGGCAAAAAAAGGCTTCTTTTTTTCAACTCCTCTTCACCGGTTAACCACTGGACCTCGCGCATTAAGTCGAGCCGGTCTAAACAGCCGGCGCAGAATTCGCGAGGCTGCTGCACAGCAAAAGCAAGAAAAAAAAAAAAAAAAAAAAAAAAGACCCGGAGGAGCGGGAGAGAATCGGCAGTTAGGACCAGAAAAGGGAAGAAGGCGAGTGTGTGTACGCGCCGGTCTGGGTGCCGGCGGCGCGCGCGCGAGTATCCGCGAAGGAGGAGGCGGCGGCGGCGGATTCCTCCTCCGGAGGGGGAGAGCGAGAGCCCCGGCGCATGCACTCGCCGGATTGTGTGCAGAATGAACGCAAACTGTGAGGGTAATTTGCTACACCGGCAATTTACATAATTAGCAGTTCTCGACTCGCGGCGCAGGCGCGCGGGGCCCCCAGCCATCCTCCCCCCCTATCCCTTCCTCTTCGCCCCTGCTCCCCCCGCTCGCCGGAGCTCCTTTTCTCTCACTTTGTCTCTCCGCGTGTTTATCCGTCTCTGCCTTCTTGTTTTTCCCTCCTTCCTCTCTCGTTACCCGCGCGCTCTCCTTTTTCTCGCTCGCGCGAGCATCGGCGCGCTTCGCTCCTCCGCGGCTACCCTATCGCTTTATTTCTACGCCGATGTTTCCTTTGTCCCCGTCGCCTCCTTTTGTTACGAATTCACGGCTTTTTGCGACGACGACCGCTGCGGGCTGGTCTTACCTGGCGTTCGCTTTTTTTTTTCTCCCCCTGGCGCATTCGTTCGTTCAATGCCGCTGCATAGTTCCTTGATTGCTGCAGTTTTCGCGGTACGTAGCTTTTGTGAGCACGACTTTTTTTCACGAATGGAGGTTCAAATTTCGTTCTATTTACTTGATTGCTGTGGTTTTGGAAGTAAGAAGCTTTTACGAAAGCGACGACTTTATTTTCTCATTTAATGTTTAAAAAATTCATTCGATTGTGCATGAATCAATGATTTCACATTACTGTATGTACGTATTAAGGGTACTCACGGTAAAATTTATAAATTTCTTTTAAAATTTTTTTTCGAGATAATGAAATATTAATAAGTTAGAATGAAACTTGCGCAACTGCATATTTTCTTATAATTGCTGTAGTTTTTACAACGCACGTAGCTTTTCTGAACAGATTGACCCTTTTTTTTCAAATTAAAAAATTTTATTCTACATTCCATACAATCTATTTTCTATAAGCTGATAATTTTGATGAGTCCTTATACTTTTCTTTTTATCTTTGAATTTTATATCGTAACTTGTTTATATTTAAATTTACGCGATATGCTTCCCATAAAAATAGTAATTGTCGATAAATTTTGAAATGTTACGGTGGCACCGTTAATTTTCTGCCTGTCCAATAAAATTTTCTTTTAGAGTTCACTGCATTTTTAACTGTTCTTTTTATGGGTATATCGAAACCGTTAATGTCCGCTGAAGTTTTCGGTGACCACATCGTAATTTGAGACTAACTAGTTTTCGAAGGTACTACCAGGCCCAAAAACACGCTCATCTTCCTCACCTCCGTCGCTCGAAGATGAAGTGAAGATACACGCCTGGAAACAGGATCGAGTGAAATTAAGTGTAAATTATGTTTTCTCAGTATTTAGACATCATAAAACTTTAATTTATTTCCTCTCAATTAACTCCTTTAATTACCTTACATTTTTCTTTATAGTATGCACGAAACACCTATAAAAGAAACTATTTTCTAGTTTCAAGAAATGATTGGATTGAAATGTTCCCAGAAAATTATTTTCTTAAAACAAGAAATTAATCTTTTTGAATTAATAACGCATTCAATTGAATTTACTTATAATACTTTCTATTTGATCTATTAATACAAATATTCTACGATTTTCACTTATTACGCCATTTTTTTGATTGCAAAAATAAACTCAAAGTTATTTGCAAAATTAAAAATTTTTTACGCCATAGTCGTTGGCGCAAAAAAAAGAACGAGAATCGAAACTGGCGCGAGTAACACGTCGTCGAGCACGCCGCGGGTTTAATCTCGGAGGAGCGATAGCCGGCGATATTTCAGCGTTTCCCCTTGCGCACCTACGCCCTTGTACGTCATTTCTCTCGCTTCTCCTCTCAATCCTCGCGCGCGCGCCTCGGCCAATTTTTCTCCCCCCTGTTCCCCCCCCCCTTCCTCGCTCATTCCGCGCTAACTAGGCGCAGCGCGCGAGTCTAACCAACCCCTCCTCCACCGGCCGCGGTCATTGATTTTACGCCGAGCGTAGGCGTGACCGACGCGCACTTCATTATCCTAATTTCTATATAGAATTAGCGAGCTCGCCGCGAGGTTTCGAGACTGGTTTGCTTTTTTCAATTCTATTTCGGCCTAATCGTACTTTGATTACGAACTGCTAAATCGCTTCGTAATTTTTGTGATGCAATGGTGGCGTTTAAAAATGCAGATAATAATTTTAGTTTTTAGTTTTTTTAGTTCGTTATAAAGATGCGTTTTATTAAAATGTAGGCTTTTTTTTATTTTTTAGAAGTAAACTTTAGTAATTTTACTTTAGTAATCTTTTAGTAACTTTAGTCATTTTTTACAAGTAAGTTTTTAAAAGTACAAAAAGTTTTGTATGTAGTCGATGAAGGTTCCGTTCTTGTTGAAAATAGCGTAAAAAAAACAATTTTTTTTTTAACTAGGGGAGAGCGGGGCATAGCGGGCCGTGGGGCAATGTGAACCTTCGGGGCATAGTGGGCCACCCCATTAAAT
>JAXIUT010000048.1:15895485-15909924 GCA_035586675.1 Eurytoma californica | reverse complement strand
ATGGCAGTAGTTGCCAATTTACTATTGGAATCAAGTAATTCATCAGAAGTTTTCAGTAGTTTGCAGTAGTTATTACAGTAGTTTTGTCCAGTAGTTTATTTTTGTAAGGGTAAGTTTCATTAATTTAATATTTTTCGTTAGCTAGGTTTTGTATAATTAGGTAGGATCTCTTATTAGGCAAGCAAGTAACGTCTGTTTATTATTTTTAAAGACATAATCCAACATTTTCTCGTCCAAGAATATGTAATATTTACGATTCGTTTTAATAAAAAAATGTCCATATAAGTACAAAATGAACCCCTACAAAGTAAAACATTACAAGTGCCAAAGAAACCTTTCAGGCCGAAGCTTCGATTGAAGGAGAGAGAGAAAGAGAGAGGAAAAGGTAGAGAACGAAGGAGAAGCGCAATAAAATAATTCATCTCCTTTGCATATATTACGATCCTCAGGTTCTGGCACAAAGGGATTTAATAATCGGCCTCGCACGAAATCATCGTTTATCCCACCTCGTGCTTAAATCAAGATAATTTTTCTATCAATGCAAGCTGCGCGCCGTCGGGCCAACCTCGTCCTTTCCAAAACCGCCGCGATATCTTTATTCCTCGCTCCTCCTCGGCTCGGCCGTCGTCCCCCGGCCCGTTCGCCTCTCCTCCTCCCGCCGCGGACTTAGTCACGGGCCGTCGCTGCCGCGACGGGGGGTAAATTAAGTTGTGATTATCTGTCGATGTGATTTAGCCGATGTCCCAGGGTATCTGCCTCCTCCTCGTGTGTGCCGTGCTGCGCGCGCGCGCGCGCAACAATAATGTGTATACGGAGGACGGGCGAGGCGTCGTGGCCGCGCGTAGGAGAGATGGGCGGGTGTGAGGCCCCGGGCTGCTCGCGCGCGCGAGTTATGCCGGCGAACGAGCTGCCAGCTCGTTCCCTTCGCCCGAGCGTGTATCGCGAGGAGGTGGAGGGAGCGGAGGCAGAAACAAATAGCCATTGTCTGGCGCGAGCGCCGAGGCACCGAGGGCCCCGAGGCGCATCTATCACCCGCTTATCACGATTATACCACTTGGGCCCCCGCTATATACCGCGCGGATCCTCTTCTCGCCCCCCCCCCCTCTCTCTCTCCATCTATCTCCTTCTCTCGCTCGCTCGACTCCTTTTCGAGGATTCTCGGAGGTATAAGGCTGTATGGGTATCGCGGGGTACTTCATGCGCGAGCGCAATGTGCCAGAGCAAGATCTCGCTTGCTCTTTATCTGCTGCCGTACTTATTGCTGCTAGCACTGCGCAATTATTATTTCGGAAGCTCGCGGAACGAGTCTTTCTTCATTTTCTGCTCTTCTGAGTTTCATCGCGAAGAAAAAATAAATTCCTCTGCTAAAATCTAGATGTAAGAATGTTTTATTTTTTTTTATCAACAACGTCAAATATAGTCTTTTCATTTTGTAATATTTATTGGTATTTTTTAGGCGAAATTACCTTTTAACATTGAAATACGAGTTTTTTAATTTTCGCGCCGAAAATTAGTACATACTCAGACTAATCAATGACCTAATAAGAAGGTACTTTTATTTTTTTAGAAAATGAAGGGACAAGATTGAATCACCGTTATTTTTTTAATCTCATTTTTACTCAATGCATTTATTTAATCTAGAAGTGTGTTATAATAAATAATCATATCTAAACACAATGAAGTACTTTACAAAATCATACCTTCTTTATTTTCAGTGTTTTCCAAAATTTAAAATAAATATTTTTTATGATTTTTAAGTTTAGCG
Organism: Eurytoma californica; assembly: GCA_035586675.1. Lineage (NCBI taxonomy): Eukaryota > Metazoa > Arthropoda > Insecta > Hymenoptera > Eurytomidae > Eurytoma > Eurytoma californica. The sequence continues at coordinate 15,908,159 of JAXIUT010000048.1, read as the reverse complement.
TAATGATTGTTATTAATTACTCAGCGAAGGTATAGCATTAACCGCGCAGGATCCTTATTCTTCTCAATTACTCTGTAACCAATGATAATAATTAAATACGTTGAAACCCGTACGGCATGATGTATCAGTGCTGATCATATCCTGCCGGTTAATCCGTTGAGTAACCTCCGTCAGCGAGGCTGTAGAACAAACACTTCCACGGAGCTGGGCTGCCTCCTACTCTTCAGCCCGGCCTCCCACTTCCCTCCCCCTCCCCGAGATTACCGAGTACCCGGTTAATAAACGTATATCCCCCTCCCGGGTGCTCACCTCCTGAAGCTCTCGAGAGTCGCGACGCCAGGCTGTAAGCCCCGCCGAGTGAGACGTCTCGCGCGCTCCTCTTTGCTCCCTTTTCCCTCCCGCGCTGACCCCGCGCTAAGCAGCGGCACTTGCCCCTCTTTCTCTCGCGCGAAAAGGGCCTCCCCTCCTCCGCCTCCTTCACCTTTCGGGCTTGCGTAAAGTGAATTAATGACGCGGTGTTTTTGTCGAGAGGCGGAGGTCGGGTGGGGGAGACGAATGGCCAGATGGGAGGAAGATGGGACCCGGCCCTTCGGCTCATCGCTGCCAGGACTTATCGTCTGCGTTATCGTGGCGATTCCTTCTCTTTCGCGGGCCTTCCTTTTATTTACGATGTTTGCTTTGCATTAATAGGCCTGGCTCCATTTGTTTTAGATACGTGAATTGGTGCTATTTTAGATCTAGGAGTTTTGTTCAACCATCGGCTTATCTAATTAAATTAAACGGAATTACTATGAGTAATAATGCAATATGACTAAATCGTAGTAGAAATCGCCAATTAGTCAGTCATAAACTGACCAATTACTTCGAAGAACAAAAGTGGCTAGTTTTTGGCCAGTAATTAGCCGAAAGTTGGTTTGACGTAACCTAAAACTTGACGATTTCCACCAGGCAACTAGAAACTTGTATACAAATATATGAAAGTTAAAACGTATTTATTCTTTAAAATTCAAGCAGAGATTAAATTCTAATAAGAACAGCAGTAATGAAGATTTCAAAGTCTTGTCTGCAAATTTCAAAGGCTGCATCTTGATTACATGAACATTTGTTTTTAATGGTTTCATTTATAACAAATGACTCTTTTATTTCTTTCAAGTTAAAAATTGTACCTAAAAATTTTAAACTTCAAAAATATAATTATGCAAATGAATCTTCTTAATAATATCTAACCGAGGGTCGAGTAAAGCTGAAACAAAGACGTGACTTGATGCAACGTTACGCCCTACATTGGTAGTGGTCCGACGAGATAGTTATCTGTGCAAAGGCAGGACCATTTGTCGCAGGTCGTGTTTAGAAAGAGCGAAACGCGGGCTTCTTGAAAAAAGAAGAAGCTGTAATCTCCATCTGCAGTTTCTACGAGTCCTCTCTTTATGACTAAGCGATTGCCGGATTCGTTCCGGCTTAATTAATTGTCCTTAGCATGAAACTTGACGGACTCTGATATGAATATACTTTTTTGACCGTGCCGCATTTTTTTTTGTTTAGAGATGCAAAGTGCAACGCAATGAATTAATTCAAGTAAAATGAAAGGTTTCAATTTGACGCGTTAATGGTACATTCTGATTACGAGAGAATAGAAAGGACTAGAAATTAAAAGAACAAAATAAATTATCGAGTGAAATACCGATCGCGAAGCATCAATCACGTGCACCAATCGCCAATTCATTAATCAAACCCATCGAATAAGCGGGCATTCATCTGTGTGTAATTTTACGCTGGCGCTTAAAAATAAAATATTAACGGGGAGGATTAAACAACACATTACATTACGCCCCCGATCTCGCGTTTCAACGAAACGTCGGCCCCATTGTGATTAAAACGCCCTGGAAATGAAAGGTACGTGACTCCAATCGTGCATCTCGCGACGCTAGAGGAGCTAGAAAGGAAGAGAAAAAAGAAAAGAGTCAGCAAATGAAAAGATCAGAATCACCGGTAGAGAGCCGGAGGACTCGCGCGCGAGATCTCCCCCACGATTGCCAAGAACTTCTTAATACAATATGACATTTTTCAACAGCTAACTCCTAAACCTCCATAATTAAATCTTAAGGACGGAGAGCGGCGTCGGCGATGGACCCTCCACTCCCCCAGCCTCCGGCGGCGGTGCGCGACAGGTCACTCGAGAAATCTCCGCAGGAAGTCATTGTGGGCAGCGTCACGTGACCCCGCCGAAAAGTCGGGTGGGAGATGCGCCCGGCTAGATACGCTCGGCGTCTTCCACGAAGCGGCGCGCGACGCCCGAAGAGAGACGGGTAGAAAATATTCTGAATTTCCGAGTTGCGAGGTGGACGCGCTATAGGGGCACCCCCCCGGCCGTTTATCCCGGGGAGAGATCTTGCGGTCCCATTGCGGGGAGCCGTCAGTCGCTCGCGCCGCCTGCGGACGCCCGAGAATTGTAGCTTCGCTTAAAAACGTGTTTGGCGACTAGATTACCTTTTCATTCGGGGATACGCGAGCTTTCTCACCTACCACCGCTGTTTTTCTCTTTTCCTCGGGCCCCTTTTTTCCCCCCGACCGCGGCTCACGCATGTGTGTATATACCTGCGCCCCGGGGAGTGATGCGGCTACGTTGGAGAACGTGGATTTATGGCCGCCTTCCGGAGAAGTCATTTAATGATGATTGTGTATTTAGCGATAAACGTGGAGTATTAGGGAGCGAGGACGTGAGCCATTTTTAAATTGACCTGTTACCTTTTGTCTATTTGTTTTTTTCCTGAAAGTGGGCCTTATGCACTTCCTACAATAGGGGACAATAGAGATTGAGTTCCTCGAGAGGATCTCTGCTCAGATTTACATAATATAACAAAAGTAGAAAACTGATTTCCATGAGAAAAAAAAGCATCTTTTTCTGAAAAGTATCTATACGACTGTTTCTGTTGATGTATATATTTCGAAGTTAAGCCAGTTTATTACCTTGATGGGGACCATTTCCAAAATTGTGATGAAGATTATGAACGGAAGGTATCTGTTACGATTCGTTACGGTTGCCTTTCTCTTTCATTCTCTTTCCAACACAAATAAATGCGCACATCAAAATATTGAATTCGATTGATGAGAGTAGCAATTTTGTAACCCATTTTTGTTATTAAAAACTTTTCCTGTGCATTCGCAAATCCAACGATGGTCAGACGGTAGTCTGTGATTGATATAATATATGCATATAGCTTCCCATTTTTAAACTTAACATACAAAATTTTAATTTCAAAATGTCTTTCATTTACGCATTCAAAATCTGCATTCTACACTACGGATACTGTTCAATAAAAGATTACGTATTTGCATCTGCAATTTATTCATCTGAATTACACATTTTTCAAGCCCATAAATTTTTTTTTCAAAAAGTTATTGCCAAATGTTTTCCAGAAACTGTAAAACAATGTGTCGAAAGGAATATCTCATAAAATTTGCCGCGTCGATGTTAAATAAGCGGTCCCCCCCGAGAACCAGTATACAGACGCGTCCTCTAACAAGCCGAGATTTATACACAATACCGCTTGCGCGGCCTCGAACCCGCGTGCGTGCGCACGCGCGCGTATTTTTGTTAATATAAATTTAACTTTATCGCCGGGCCGTTTATGCGCGATCATCCGAAATCTTAAGCGGAATCGCGCGAAATATTTCACGGCGTCTGGTCCCTCTCCCCACCCCGGGCGCGCGCATAGCGATTGAATCGGCGCGTTTTACAAGCTTGAAGATTTCTGCGCGCCGCGCGCCTCCCGACGTTTACTGCGAGGAAATTGGAGAAGTCCGCCCTCCCCCCCGGGGCCTGGAAATTTATGCGGAACGTTTAAGCAGCGACTTGCCCCCATGACGCCCACGCCGTGGCCGCTTCGTCAAAGTTTCAGTGAAACCAGAATGTTGCGGGTTGATGCACCAAATGCATTTGCTTGCGAGGGCGAAAAATTTATTACTGTACAGTATGTGAGAACTGATATAGTTTATGTGAAAATGCATTCGTCAGTTGATTGATACAATTAAATAAATAATAATAGAATAATAGAATAGTTTATTGTAAATTCCATATTTACAAAATATTTAAAACTTCTTATCATATGATACATTACAAAATAAATAATACATTTTTTAAAACAATAATACTTAAGGTTAAAACAAGATTTGCAGTAGTGACTAGTCATTTAAAGTAATATTAAGAAAAATAAAAATAAAATGCATTTGTGCGATATCACAGTTATTAATTAAGCTCATAAATACATAATGCTCACTTAAACTGTGCGGAAGTTTAATACAATCAGAAGAGGATAAAGGACAAAGGTGAATGAAGTCATAACGCGCAGCTAAGACACTTATGACTGTGCACAGCTATAATCTTATTTTAGGAGTTGTCTGTATGAAACAGTCAAAATATAAGATTTACAAATCATTAACAGAATGAAATAAGTCTGCGTGGGAATTCTTCTGGCAATATTTCTGTCACTTCATTGTCTCGTGATTTTTTTCGTAAAATCTAGATCTAGAGTTAAGTTGAGTAAGTTATTTGACGATTCTTGGGAAGGCAGTTGTGGACTGTGCCCTTGACATCTAGTCCATCCATCTAAGCACTTGCTGGAGATAGATCTAAATCTATACTGCGTTCAAATGTCGCCATACAATGCATCCTATTATTTTACCTGTTAACAGAAAATTATATTTACTATTTTTATAAACAAAAAGGCTAAAAGAAATTTACATAGTGCACTAAATATTTTTATATTTAACATTTAAAAACTAAATGTAAATGAGATTAGATTAAACTGTAATAAAATTACAACTAAATAACGGTACGGATTAAAAAAAAACGAATTTACGACGAGATAAGTAGCTTAATAAATAAAAAATGCGTGTGTACATTATGTAAAAAAATGTCAACGTAATTTTTAAAGGCTAATAAAAAAATAAAGTATGATCGACGTACAAAAGGATAGAGTCAAGAACCTTGTTACTCAGCGCAGGATATATTAGAGGTAAATTATCAGAGTCATGGGAACTTGGCACCCGCTGAGGATTATGGTCGAGAGAGAGAAGGGGCCTTGGGTGGGGGAATAGAGTTGTAACAGTTGCGCCAACCGGTCCCGGAATAATCGTTTAGAAAAGGAGATAGGAATCTTTCAGCTTCGAGTCAAGAAGTGCTAATGAAGATAATCAATAGCCAAGCACCTCGTGCCGAAGCGGAGCATCGATTACCGAATACCTGGAATCGACACTGAGGAAGATTTATGAACCCCGACGCGCCACAAACCTCCTCTTCCCGCATAGAAAGTCCCGGAGTAGAAAGCAGAGGATCTGCTGCCTAGGTACCTGAAAAATCTCCCCACCGGCTTAAGCCGCCCAGAAATAACTGGATTACTGGGACGTTAAATCTGATAAAAAAAAAGGGTAAGTGTTGGCGTTGATTTGTGCGCTTGCGCTCGTCAATTCATATTTCATTGGAATTAAACGCCCGCGCAACGATCGATCTTACGAAATGCAATAAAAAACGAGGCTAAGAGTAAATACTAAGTGTATGTAAGTGATCTTTTTCTTTTAATTTTTAAAATGAAATAGGAATGAGTTTTTCTGCCAATTTTATAGGGCCCAGGTGCTTCGTAAATTAAAATTTCTTAATTTGGTTATTTAGCGGTGGGGATATAAATCAACGAAATAGGCGTGTACGTTCGTTTCCGAACGGAGATTTCGTATAAATCAGAAAAATTAATTTCGCCGCGAACTATGAGAAAAAAAAAAGAATTCGACCGACCGAGGCGTTTAAGCGTTATTTCGTTAAGGATCGAGAAACGTCTCAACGTAAATTAATAGTCCTAAATGGACGCTAATTGATAGAGCGAGCCGTCCCAGAAAATAATCATCCGCAAAATGACCATGGACCCCGTCATTTTGGCCAATCCATTACTGAAACTCCAGAAAAAAAAGGCCAATAAGGAAGCGCGGCGAGGCGAGCGGCTCGCAAAAAAGGTGTTGTGATATAGCCAATCATTAACCCGCGCATTCCTCGCTGGAGGATAGCGAGTAGCTGAAAACTATTCCAGGTATGCCGCGCACGTTGAAAGTCTCATGCGATCATAAATATTTTGACGATACAAAAATCTCACTTCATTCATCCTTTGCTCAATGCTACGATAATTACCTAAAGCATAATGAAATGAAATATCGATTTTCCAAACTTGAATCTTAAAAAGTACCTAGATTTAAGAAAAGAAGCTTTAACCACTTGACGCAGCGCTGAATCTCCCTCTAAATACCTCGTGGAAGCAACAAGGGGTTACGCCGTCGACGCGCCGGTTCCGCGGAAAAGGGCCGAGTGGTAGAAAATACAAGAGGAATTCGGGAAGACCGAGTGTGTAATCCCCGGCGAGATACGAGCGCGCGCGGGAGGAAGACGTTGGCCGGACAGAGCGAGAGAGAGGAGAGGTACACACGGAGGGGAAGCGAGAGAGGCTCCTTTCTCGTTAATAAAAGGCAAGATGGCCGTGGCAGCGGGGGGTCCTCTCGCTCTCGGCGGCCTCCTGCGGCTTTGACGGCTCTATCCTCTCTCCTCGTGGCTTGTTAAGATAGAGAGAGGGAGAGAGAGAGCAAAAGGATTGAAAACGGCTCCCGTGGCGTGGAATTCGCCGGGGCGCACGTCACTATCGCGCGCCTAAACACACCTCGTGCATCATCCCGACGATGCAGCTTTGTTTTCTCGCGAGAGCGAGACGCCGTGGAGATAAACCGCTCCCACCTCTGCCGAGCATCGCGCGTGCGCCTGCTCCTAAAACGCGCTTTAATATAAGTCTCCACCTCGCCTCTTTGTACGCTTCTTCCTCTCTCTCCCTTCTTGCTTCTCCTCCTTTTTTTTTTTGTTTGTTAGTAAGGAGGACCCTGGGTGTACGTGTGTGTGTGTACGCGGCCATGTGTGGGTGTGCGCGCGCAGCGTCTAATTTTCTTTAATGGCAGGACGCCCGGGGATAGGATCTTAATGCGCTATCGCGCTGTCAGCGGAACTATGCGCAACCTCGGGCGTTTGATAAACTTGTTATTTGTATTCGCTCGGCGGGCTGATATCTAATTCGATTCAACGTTTTATTCGGGATCTCGTGACTCGCGGAGGGATATCAGATTAGGGGGCCGAGGACACTGCACAAAAGGAACAATAATTTTCTGCGGGTTGCTTTTTTCTTCTTTTGCTCGCTAATCAGATCCTAAATCTTTTGGAAATTTTTATGAGTTTTTCAGGTTGCCACGAAGTAATTTTAGTTAATATTTATGACGGCTGTTAAGTATTTGAAAGGATGTATTGGTCAAATTTAGTTTGTTTTATAGATATAGTGGTATTGCATATCTACATAAACAAATTGTGATTTGGGATGCGGAATTTGTGAAGATTATATAGGTGTATCTTCTTAATTATAAAAACTCCAAAATAAATCAGAAGGAAAAATATTTATTTTGTAAAATAATTTAATAATATATAATCTTATTGATTAACAAATTGCATCGCTGTTATTATTTTTATCCGCTGTCCTGTATTAGACATATTTCATCAAGATATCACAAACAAGTTGATTTATAATGATTATAGAATTTTTCATGCAAAATCTCAATTATCAAACTGATGAACGAGTTAGGACTATCAGAAGATGTCAACTCAACGCTTCTATCTGTAGGCACGTAAAATCACCAAACAGGCCGGACTTTAACAGAGTCACAGATAAAGTATAACAAAAATGATTCCATTGTTCATAAATTTTACCTGTTATTTTATAATTATTATAAATAAACTTTAATTACGAAGTTCATTATTTTTTAAATTATATTATTTTTTTTAACTTGATATACAGAGTTACTTTTTTCATGACACAAATAAAAGTATTATGTAAAAATAGTACTGAAATCTAATAATGATCACGCGAAGTTATCACGAGATAAAACAGTTTAATTAAAACTCCATTACCCGCAACAAAAATGCTTGAAACTCCAATCCCCCTGTAATGCGCATTGAATGTCCGTCCGCAGATTGAATGTTCAATTAATAGAAATTAAAATCTGTCACGCGTCCGCCGAGAAGCAGAGCTTACGAAAGATCTCGCAGTGCAACTCGCGCGGAGTTTACCAACCCAGCGGCAGCGGTAAATTAATCACTAATTCGCGCGCGACTCGTCCCTCCCCGATAAAAGCGCGCGGCATCTGCCAATTAGTCAAGCGCGCCTCAAAACTCGCGCCACCTCGCCAGCTCTTCAGACGAAGCAAAAAGAAAGAGAGCAGGTCGCGCGGCAAATATTTAGCGGGAAAATTTAATTGCTCGAAATTTATTGGCCGAGCCGCGTCCGTCCTCTCTCTCGCCGCGAAAGGAGCGCTCGCGCGCTGGAGAGCAAACGAGCCGAGGGCGACTAGGGCTTATCTGGCATCTCCCGGCCGGTAGAATTCGTAATTTATAAGCCGAGTAATTATAACTCTCGATCCTCATCTCCGACCTTTTTCGCCTCTCCGCCGTCTTGTAGGACGCGCGGCGAGACGCGCGCATGCGTTTTGTCGCTTCGCGCTCAGCCGTGATTTGTAACGTGTTTCGCGGGCCCCAAAGGGACGACATAACTTTGCGCCGAGGCGCGCGGAACTATCAATTTGCAGCGCGAGTGCCTTTCCCCGAGATTCCGAGATCGGCCCGCCGCTCGCGAGAGACGAGGGGGTCTCGCTCTTTTTTTCCTCTCGAGTGCGCGGGGATCCATTCAATTAGGAATGTTAATATTGACTCTGGGCGTCGATGCGTCGGATGTATCGGAGGGTGTTTTTAATGTGGTTCGGTGATTTGTGGATTATTGCGCGCCGGGATAATGTTTCGTTCATTTTGCCACCAGGTGGACACTGGCACATCCTGCCCGACATCGGATAGGATGTCTCGGTGTGATAGATATGTACTGCTGATGCTCCATTGACGAATAGACAGTACAGGACGAAACTCCTTTTTAAACTTTTGTTATATAGAGAGTCTGGTTGTTAGAGACTTCTTATACTCTCGTATTTAAATGCAATTAAAATTATTTGTATAGTAGTCTTTCTATTCTAGTAGTCTTTAGTTGTATTTTTATACTTAATACTTACTTTTACAAATCGAACGTAATTTATTACATATTAATGTTAAAAGGATCTGCCAGGCGCTAACAAATATGGATAATGCACTAATGGTTACAGCAATCTTTCTAATTCCTCTCTTTACATTATACAACGCCGCTAGTACATTAAAACGCCATAAATTCAGACAAGCGCGATCGACTGAAAAAATTTCTTTCGCGTTTCTCACGCACTCCGTCGAAGCAACGCCAATCCTCTATGAAGCTCCGCGCGCACCTGCGGGTCCCGCGCTCACGGGCGGGTGAATAATAAAAACCGCGCATTTAGCATCGGCCGCGCACACAATGAGATGAAATTTTATTTGAGGTAAAAAAAAAAAAATTTCCATTAAACGGGCCGCGCGCAGTCGATCCTATCGGCGCAGTGTAATCATAGACCTCGCCCCGGCGCGGAGTCGTTACGCCGCGCCTAACGACTCCATTAACGTTCAAACTTGATTTTACGATATCGCGCGCCGGCGCGCATACTCACACACGCGCGTCGGGGCCTCAAATCCAACAAATCCCGTCCTAATAAAAGGATACACACTGCGGCAATCTCTCCTCATCCTCCTCTCGCGCCTCGTTATTCACGAGGCCTCGACTCCAATTTAAGCTGCATATTATCATCTTGAATAATCCGTCGTGTAAATTAATAGGCTATATTCTTATACATAAACAAAAATAAAACGGTGATTTATCTCGGGCTTTAAATTCGAGGAGCCTGAATGGAGCATGAAATTATAAGCGATTTTATCCAATATATTAAGTTAAATAAGATGCAATTGTGCGGGAATACTTTATCGTAATAAATTCGTCATAGGCTTTAAGGAGCGGAAGCCGTTTGACGCAAGTGCATTAAAGGCACTTCTAACGATTTGTTTGCCTTTCGTTTACGCGACGCTCGCATCGAATTTTAGCCGCTACGGCGCTTCGTTAGACGAAGGCTGCGTACACTTGGATGAGCTTCCAAGTTAATTTATCATTCTTATGTAAACGGACATTTGTTTCTTACCGAAGTTTTCTTTCACAATGCTGTTAACTTTTTTCTGCGCAATTTATCATAATTGGTAAGAAATTTATCAATCGTCCGATTGAAACAATTAATTTAAAAGTAATTGTGGAAGCGAAAGAACAATATATTTGATGAACAAACGAGAGATTACTTCATGACTTGAAATGGTTCGAACAGGATTGCATAATACTTTAAATACTTGGAGGAAAATAAATCATGCAATAATTTTTTTAATCTTGCCTTCATCGTTCTCGTAATTCTAAGTAACTTATCAAATGAGAAAATAGTAATTTGTTATAAAATATTATACTTTTTAAAGTGTAATTAATACTTTATTCTTACATTTTATAATAATGATTTCAGATTTTGTTTGATTTGTACACGTCTATCTAGAATGAAACCATTAAATGTAATATTAAATGAATAAACCTACTATTTTTAATAATGAAAAATTTCCTGAGTTTCTCACAATGTCAGCATAATTATTTACATCCCCAAGGCCTCTAAAAATTATTTAAGTGTACACGTGCAATAATTTTGGTCCTAAAATTAATACCAAAATTAAACTCTCTTAAAATAAAAAATAACTAACACTAAGCCTTAATGCTTAATAGTGCTTAAGATTTATAAAGATAACGAAGCAAAGGAGGCAGTGCAGAGGCGTGAGGTAAGGAGTAAAGCGAGGAGTGCACCGGTCTCTTCTCTCCTTCTCCTACGTCGTGGATGAGAGATCCGATTGCCTCGCGGCTAAATCGAGAGAAGGAGAGACGGGTACAAAGGAGCGAGAGAAGAGAAGAGAGAGAGAGGAGCAGCCAAGTCCGGAGGCCTCTCGGAGTGCCTGATATGTTGGTATAGCAAAACACTGTCGGGTGATGAGAGTCATTACCCCCACCTGTAACGTGGCGCGGCCGAGTGGCGGCCATTTTGGTTCCGCGCGCGAGATATCCTCCCGGCGAGCCCGAGAGACGGGGGAAGCCGCGAGAGGCTCGCCGAGTAAGTGGGATGTAATTGATGGAGCGAATGATCTTGCGCGGATTTTTCTTTCTACTTGGATAACTTCATTTTCTTCGAGGAACTAGCATTTGTCTTTGTTTCGCCCGAGTGTAATCAGAATTGCTGTAGCCGAGTGCTTGTACATTCATCACTCAAATAAATATGTTAGTTTCAATTCTTTTATCATAATAATATAAAAGGAATTCTAAGTATAACGTCAACAAGAAAATTAAAAAAGGATAATATGGAAGAGTAAAAACTACTCGATTCGAGTGAAAACTAAGCTGGTCGACTTTATACAGGCTGGTCTCTGAATAGGAATATCTTAAGTTTATCCATATATATTTATTTAATGTGATGTGTATTTTATTTATCGAAAAAGTGAATGACTTATATACTAAATAAGTGCATATTCATATATTCGTATGAATTTCACTTATTCGCATTTAGAGACTGAGTTTTTTCTGAAAAAGAGTGATCTTTCTCTCGAATAGATTGATTATTATTTTGTCACTCTACTGCATCATCGGACATTCTTTTAAAGTAATGATTTACGATCGCAACATGTGCAATCATTCAGCAACAAATCTGCTACATTGTCGTGCAACGGGAGATAATCGAACGGCCCTGGATGACAGATCTCAGATGCGAATGAGCGTAGGCCGGAGGCGCGATCGCGTGTCGACGCTACTCTAACGGTTCATTAATTAGACCGAATTACCGGGCTCGGTGGAGCGCCGGGGGGGTATAGCGCGGGGAATCCCCCGCGCGCTCGTCACGCCACGGCCTATGCGCGCGAGCTTATATACCAGTTCGATTTTAAACACCGGCCCCGGCAATATATCGCGGCTTTATCGGCGATCTTTCGGGGCTATTTCGCGCGGGGGTAATGAAATTCGAGATTTGCGAGGGGCGGATCCCGGGGCCGTTGACTTACGTTACGAGTGTCGTGTAAACGAACCGTTTTGCTTTTCGCGCGCGAGCAGCGATGGAGAGGGAGGGTGGGGGATATAACCCATCAATTGATTTTTACGATATTATCTGACTCTCTGTTAAGTGCTGGCTAAACCATCATCAGCTCGGTTAAATTTTGATCGATGCTCCTCTCATATTTGCCGGCGATTCTCGTAAATTTATCTTATTTAGAATTGAAATTTTTAATTAACGAACGTAACTGAAGCTTCGGCGCGGAATTATTATAAAGTACGTTAATGCTGGCATAAAGATCGTATCGTCTTGACAATGTTTCAAAATTGCCTTATTACGGAAAAAATGTTTAATTCTGAAATAACGTTCGATATGTTTATAATAATGAAAAAGCGTGTATTCAAATTCTTGCGCTGATTGAATTTGGTGCAAGTACTTTTAAATTTCGCACGAGCGTCGTAAAACTCGAGTACGTGGAAAAGTTTAATTAATACCGCTTCCCGATCGATTTACAATACTTTAAAATTGCCCTACACGGGACGCGGCCGTAAAATTATCGTCAAATTAAGATTTTCGCCGCTCGCCATCCCTCGCTGTTTGCGATA
>JAXIUT010000048.1:15860681-15888749 GCA_035586675.1 Eurytoma californica | reverse complement strand
CACATGCATCTTTTTGTGGTGAAGGTTTCTTTAAATTTTGCTTGTCTGTATAAAGTTCTTCGATTTGTAGCAACGTAATGCCTTCAGTTTCAGGAAGAATAAAATAAATAACAATGAATGAAATAATATTAATGATGACGAAAGCTATTAAAGTGCCCTGTAAAGTAATTGCTTTAACAATATATAAAAATATTTTTTGGAAAATCGCAGTCATTATTTCATGTAGGAAATATCCTATACCCGCACCAATGTATCGTAATTTTTGAGGGAATAGTTCACTGCCTAGAAAACTCGAGATTTTGCCTATACCAATCTTAAATGCAAAAGAAGTTGATATAAGTGCAATTGATATAATCCAAGAATAAATCTCAGATGCTATCAGACTGCTATTCATTAGATAAAGAAGTGTTGCTGCTATTATGAAGCAAACAGTAATAAGAACTACAGATGTAAGAGCGAGCATTCTTTTTCCTAGAAAACGAACACTGAAAATGTAAATAAAAAAAGAAACTATATGTGATGCAGGAAGTATAGTGCTTACAACTTTGCCACTAATCGGTGATTTGATTTCCTCAAATATGAATATGGAAAAAACGAACATTATACTTACACCATTGAAATCGGCGAAGAAAAACATGGTAGTCATTATTAAAAGAGGTATGTAAAACGACCTGTCAAGGTACAATGATAATGCTTGTTTCAATTTCGTCCCTCTTACTGAAGGCAAATCATTTTCTGGTGTAGTTTCCGTTAGAGGTTTTGCTTCTGATGTATGGATTATGGAAGAATATAATTCTTCCTTTACAGCTTCTACTGTTGTCCAACCTCGTAAACGTGCAAGCGAGATCTCCGCCTCTTCAAATCGACTTTTACCTGATCGGAAATATCTTACGATTATAACCAAATAAAATGTTTTAAGTACGTATAAATTGCTTTAAATAATGGACTCATTTGAAAATGTCATTGCAATAACGTAACATACTTGCAAGCCATTGTGGACTATCAGGTGTAAAATAAATGAGTACAAATCCAACAACTGGAAAAACCAAAAATACTAAGGTTTGCGTTCTCCAATACATGAAATTCCCAAGGAGTGTGGCAAAGAACGTCCCAAATGATATACATAAACCCATTGCTGCCATAGTCGTACTTCTATATATAGGCTGTAAGGATTCAGCAATATAAGTATAGCTAGGTCCCATCGTGATGCCTAAAGTAAAACCTAGAATAGCCTGCGCAAATAAAATCATTGCAACGTTATATGCCCAATAGAAAATCAAATCGGCTGAAATATATAATAAACAAGAACACATTATTAGACGTCGAACACCTAGGTACTGTGCTAAGTAGCCTCCAGAAATCGAGGCTACTGGTATTACCAAGCAGGAGCTACCTAAAATTTAAAATAATCTTGGTTAATATATTGGAGTAATCTGTTAAATTGCATTCCTCATACTTACTGAACCAAGTTAATTCGTCTAGTGTAACATCTATCTCTGCATTATTCTTAGATAATTCAGGAAGAAGCACAACAGTGTATCCAAATCCGAAACCTGTATGTAGTTGTACAAGGAAGATTGGACATAAAGCTACAAATTGTGAAGCAATTATTCTAAACAATGAAACCTTAGTATTTTGAAGGTTCTCATTTTCAAATTGTTGAATTTGGCTAGGGTTTCTTTCTCTGTAACAGTTACATTTATTAGCATTTGCTGATATTACAAATTTAAATATTAAATTATAATAAATTCATTATAGCGTTACCCGTAAGATGTACTTATTACTTTCATTGTAAATAAAACAAATTTTTTATATTTTAAAACCTTGTAAAGATGCTGATAAATCCTAAACAGTGACGGATACTGCACTTTTAATTACTATCCCACTAGTCTTTTACACTTAACACGCCTCTAGAATTGTAAGTAAATATTTTTCAAAGCTTATAAAATTAAACATTTGAATACTTTTCAAGAATCGGTTTAAAAAACCGTATTAGGGTACTTACATTCCACCTAAGGGTGAAATTCATAAAATGCAAGTTTTTTTTATCATTGCAATTCTAAAACCGAATGAAATTGCTGGGAAATCAGATTAATCCAGTGAGGGATAATTCACTTTCAATTATTAAGACACTATAATATTTTCTGCTTAATATACCTTTGCAATAGTAAATAAGTATTTCACACATTTTATACAATTAAAAGTTTGAACACATTTTGAGAATCAGTATACAGCACCGCACTAGAGCACACGATGAGCTTAAATACCACCCAAGGGTAATAAAAAAAATCGTCGCCCGTGGGAGCTTATCTTCTGTTTTGTCGTCGTAAATCTGTCGATAGCATTCGATAATTCTTTTTGATGTAAGGCCCGCCAAAGTAAAATGATTTTTTATTTTTAGGTACATAAATTAATCAATTTATATGCGCTTCTCCTTAAGGTAATAAATGCCGGCACTGATTTACAAAGTCCTCTGTTTTGCAGTAACGAATTCTCTATCACATTCGCACGAAGCACATGGTAACATCAAAGGATAAAATGAAGCTGTAGAAAAAAAGGCGCTTCGCACTCAGCGAAGTAACGAAAACTCCGTAATTTCGCAACATCAAGCCGGAATAACTAACTATAAATCGCGGCCCGGGGGTAAAAAAAAGTCCCGAGTCGGGCATTATGCAGTTGCGCACAATGCAATCCGCGCCGCGTCTACTTCCCGGCGCTCCTTTTCAACAAATCGAAAACGGCCTCTCCCGCTTCCAATTCGCTCGGCCGCCGCGAGAAATATCGCTCCGAAATACCGCGGCGCGACTAGACGTTTGACGGATAGCGCGATAATAATGCGCGCGTGTAGCTCGCGAGGGGCCCCGTGGGCGCGCGAACACGCGGCGAGAAAATATCACCGCTCGCTCGCTCGCGCGCCTGTGTAGCTTAATGGTCCGGGCCATTATCCTTATTTATAGCCGCGCGAAGTTCCGAACATCGGGCATAAATAATCTCCGGGTAATTGTGAGAATGAGCGGTGGAGCGCTATATTGTGCGTGAAAAGCGCAGCGCGGATTAGCATACAAGGGGGGGTCCTCCTTACGAGCGGCCGGTAACGCGATATTCGAATTTGGCTGCGCTTTGGCTGCGGTGATAATTCGTAATTAATCGACGGCATGGGGCAGCGAGTTTCTCTTTAATTTAGGCGAACGCGGAGCTGCGAAAGAGTTGGTGCTTTTGAATTTTCTGGATTTTAGATTAATGGGTCCATTACGAATGCCGCGATATAAGGTATTAGCTACATACTTACTGTCGGTCCTTTTTATTTCACAGATTTAAGATTTGAATTTTTTGTTTATCTGTCTGCGTTGACCACGAGACGATTCAATCAACAATCATATCATAAATTACATCGTTTTATTGCCGCAGTATCGTTTTTGATCAAATAATATCTCCAAATTCTGTATATAATTATGTTCATGATTCATGATCGTAATTTTTAGCAAGAAAAATTAACGAGGAAATCAACAGCAATTTTAATTAAAGCAAAAAGTATGACTTTCAAATTATAGATGCAATAACAAGTTCTATAAGTTTATTTCAACTAAATTACTTTCTATAATGTTAACGGGCGCGCCAAAATATTTTCAGCTGCCCATTGACATGAAATCTGAAAAAATACCATCTAACACCAGAAAATCCCAAAATACGTCTAACCCCTAAATCTCAATCTTGCCGAGATCTCGCCTTATCTTGGATTTCCATCGTCTTTTCGGAGACGGACGACAGTTTCGATATTCCTCCCAAGGGGCCAATACGTCCGCAAAGTCATCATGAAAAATGAACGAGTAGTACGCTGGGAAACAAAATAAAAGCGCGGATCGAGATTCATCTGCAAGTGCCCGTAAAACCTTATCCGCTGGCTTATATCAACGCAGCATCTCCGGGACGAGACGATGATTTGCGTATTTCTCTGCCTTGCTTATGCGAAGGTCTAGGCAATTGTTTAACATAATTGCGCGGCCTCTAACGCTCCTCCCTGATCACGAACAGGCGAATAGAGTTATTACCCAAGCGGGACTTTTAGAGCCTTGCTTTTACGGGCTTCGCCTCTATTCTCCACCCCCTCCCCTTTACTAGCCGTGTTTTTTCTTGGCACATGCACATATTCATTTGTCCGTGGTTTTTTTTCTATCGCCCTAGAGTCCACTTGAACAAGCAATTATTCTAGTTGTTGCACCGTTTTATTTTCGCGTTCTAGCTGGTAATTTATGTCACTGGTTAGTGTTTTTAGTGCGAAAACAATGCGCATGTGATCTATCAAGTTAATCCGAAATGTACCAATTACCTGTGTTCTTATAAATATACAATTATATAAATGTTTGGAATAATCTTCATCGTGTACTTGTAATTTCTTGTGGATCAAATTGTCTGAAGATCAAATAATCTTCTGTTTTATACGTACGTTGGTCATTTTTAATGTTATCACCTATATGCGTGAACCAATCATGTCCGATTTTTAATTGCTTTTTAAATTGAAAAGTTGTTTCTACTCGATAAATGAAATAAAACGACAGTACATCAGATTGCCGACAAATGATAATTTGTTGTAATACAATGTACTTGTTATAATTGTGTTATGTAAATGCAGGTCGTTTATTTTAATCAAACTTCTTTCCGCAAGCTTGCAAGATTACTTTGCAAAGCTTGTTATCCAAAAAAGTACATTCGGAAATGTTAGATTATTTTTCTGACTACCACCTAATCTGATTTTACCGTAAGTTAATGGTACCAACCCGGCGAGTGTTTATAATAACATCTGTTTCTGCGATTATTACAGACGCACCAGTACATCATCCACACGTAGGCGCATTATCGGCGAGATTATTACGTGCTTATCCGCGGCCTCCATCTCCGCACTACTCGGTTTTCTTCTTTCATTAAGGCAAACACACGTACGCCGTGGCTCCTCCCATTCGGTTACTTAGACGCTGCGCTCGGGCACGCCCTTACGATGTATTTTCGTTATTAGCAATGCCGACCATTAGAATTTCTCTCCCCGCCGGTCCCGGCGCGTTACCTCCATTACTTACGTCCAATTTCGCCTATCTTTTGTTCCAAGGCCGGGCCCCGAGTCGCCCCGAGAGCGAGCGACGTTGATTTACGGCCGCTTTTTTCTTAATGGGATGGAATTTGCGGTCGAACGGGCGGAGGCG
The DNA here is from genome assembly GCA_035586675.1 of Eurytoma californica. Taxonomy (NCBI): domain Eukaryota; kingdom Metazoa; phylum Arthropoda; class Insecta; order Hymenoptera; family Eurytomidae; genus Eurytoma; species Eurytoma californica. Next base: position 15,883,554 of record JAXIUT010000048.1, on the reverse strand, counting down.
CTTAATCCGCTAAAAAGTCATTAAAAAAAAGGAGGAAGAGCCGCGTCGATGCAACTACTTCCTAATTGCATGTTGGTATACTCGAAAAATATGGGTTGTGCAATATTTCACATCGACGTCCTGCTTGCTTTTCGAGCGCGGCTCCGCTCTCCGCTCTTTTCGCGCGGGTGTAATGATTCTTCCCTCTCGCCTGTGTTTGCTTTATTGCTCTTTAATTTTCACTGCGTTTTTATCTCTCGGCCTGTAGGAAATTAACTTTTGCACGCCCGATGGAGGAACAAGTGTTGAAATTCGCGAGTGTGTACCTTACAATTTTCAGAATATAAATTTTCAAAACACTGATCATTACGTGTACTTAGGGATGATTAAGAATTGCTGATATTTCAAGGAAAAAATCAATTGGTCAATCAAATTGGAATTATCAAGGTTGTCGTCCTTTTTTTTTATAAAACAATGAGTACGTAGACTATGATCGCTTCGGGTATCAGCCTAAGTTTATCAGGTTCTGGAAGACTTTACTCTAGTGCTTAAAACATGACAAATTATAATATAATAAGATTGCCTTGAGGTAAAGAAAACCACCAATGTATAACTACCCGTTTTACATACCCTTAAAATTCAGTTATGCTAGTCTAAAAACGAAAAATTTGATTTTCCTTAAAATCTGTAAAATATTCTTTTTTTAGGATTTATAAATCTAAAAATGATGATATCTGAAGATACATAAAACGAAAATAATATAAAGAGCATTACAAATTCTCTATGGGTTTTCAAACAAAACCATATACTGAGCAATCCACTCGAGATCTACGCCCCTAGTGTCATCAAACTGACAAACTTCATTATTACCACGACTAGAAGCTATATAACGTCATTCTTATACCTACCAGAACCAATAAACCCGCTAAAGAAAAAAAAAACACGTTCTTCGCCGTAAAGCGAGCCCTGTGATCTTTTTCGTTTTTTCAGCCCCAAAGCGTACAATGGTCGGCGCGTCACGTCTCTTTTCGACACTCGCGCGCCGCGCCGGTATAGAAAAAAGGTACACCGACAAAAAAGGCGTCGCGTCCCTCTCCCGATGTCCAGTTAGTTACGATCGTATCGTTTTCCCGGTAAGTTGTATCGACGCTGGCCTTTTTCCCGACCCCCGGACTCCCCGACGCGAACCCGATCGATATTACAAGGGAATAATGGAGGAAAAAGGGCGCCATTATGGAGCGGCGTTCCGCGAGTGTGTGTATATGTCGCTCGCGCGTCACCGACGAGCCAATGGGGGATGACGCGCCCTGAATGGACAGAAGGAAATGGCAACTTTATTCTATTTTTGTTACCTCCCCCATATTCCCGCTACATCTTTTCCCGCTCGATTCTTTTTATCGTCATTTTCTTTTTCGGCAAGTCTTGTCATTATAGTTCTGAGAAGTAAAAAATCGCTTTCCAAGCTTCAAAAGCGATCCGCTTTTTTACTCGTAAATAGTTTTGCCTCCAGATTTATCGTGAAAACAGTGACAGCGATTTAAGATATTATTATGTCAACATTTTCAATGAATATCTTAGCTTTTCATACCTTCTGTATTCTTCACTTCTTCGTTACTTCTTCTGAAGATATTATTCAATTTAAGGTAATAGGAATTGTTAAGCAAGATTTAATTATATAGTTTGTTTAACAAATATATTATCACACTATAAATAAATTATGCAATGCGTTTCTTGATAAGCTTAAAAATGAAGAAGAGAAAAAGCGAAGAAGTGAAGAAGTAAAGAAATAAAGAACTAAAGACGTGAAGAAACGAAGAAACGAAGATATAAAGAATAGAATAGAATACAATTTTTATGAATTTAATGGTTGATGCTGTTAATACTAAAGTAATATTTTACTAACAACAAAGTAATCGAGTGTAATGTAGTGTGCGGTTACCAAATAGCCGAATCTCCGTAACGGCGCTCGGCGTCGCAGCAACAATGGAGTTATAAATTTGTCTGTAAATACAATTTTCAACACCCTAATAAAATCAGCTCGGTGCGCACGAGCGATCGCCGGGCATTAATATAATTACGAAGCGCGCGGCGTCACGGGGGCCGAAACGGGTCGTGGGGGGATTTATGAACAGAGCCAACGAGCCACGGCGCACTTCATTCGGGCCACTTTCCTGCGATTATACGCGCGCGCACATGCCCCCGGCTCTCTATTATTCGGGGCGGCGCGCCGGCGGCAGCTTCGAGTCATACTTTATTGGGCAGAAAATTTTCGACAATGAAGCCAACTTGCGTCCCCCTTCCCTCCCCCCCTCCATCACCGGCGATGCATCAGGCGCGCCCCGGAAAAAAAAGCGGACGATGATCCCCCCCATTGTCGCGCGGCGCACCGTAAAATCCGCGGCGACTGCTGCCTTTTTATCGGTATGCGTGCCTTTCGCTGCGCGCCGTAATTGTGAAGTTTTCCCCCGGCTCGAGATAATGATCCGGCCGCGCACTTTGACGCCGCGTATGCAAAGGAGGGTTTGTCGGGGTACGGCCTTTTGTCTCGCGCGGTTGCCGGCAATTATGACACCTGGGACGTGTGTAAACGCCGTTTCGTTTGTTAATTTTACGACACTTCTTTTTCGAGCCGGCGCATATCGATAGGTTATTAAGCAAAGACCTTTTCGCGAAAAATTGCTGGCTCGCGCGTTCGCGACGAGGTTTACGCAACGACCCGTTTCGAGTTTTATCACGCACTTAATGGTTTTATTTTCTAGTGTTTTTTTTTTTTAACTTTCTATTAACGTTTTTCATGCAGACTTGCTTTGTTTTGCTTAAATAACTGATAACATTATGTTTTTCTTTTATTACGTTTTACTTATCTTTAACATTGTTAGTTTTTAGTGTGAATTATTTCAATGCTGGAAGCAGATCCCAAAACTGAAAGTAAAATAAAATTGCGCAGTCATGTTGAAAAAAAAAAAAAAATAAAATCATTTAAACAAAATTTAATTGAATTTATTTATTGTACAAATACAGTAGAACTTAATCGTATTAATTATTCAATAACAATAAAAAAACTTGTATGAATTACCCTAATTTACCTATTTAAGAGACTATTAAAATTAATTATGCACATTCATATTTTGATGAATGTTTATTCTTTAAATTTTGCGTGCCTGCATAATTTTTTTCGATTTGCAGCAACGTAATTCCTTCAGTCTCGGGAAAAAAATAATAAATAACAATAAATGAAATAATGTTAATGATTATTAAAAGTATTAAAGTTCCGGGAAAAGTAATTCCTCTAACAATATACAAGAATATTTTACCATAAATTGCCAACAGTATTTCATTTAAGAAAAATCCGATGCCCGATCCAACGTATCGCAATTTTTGTGGAAATAGTTCGCTGTTTAGGAAATATACGACTTTGCCTATACCAAGAAAATAAGCGAAAGAAGCTAGCATAAGTGCAATTGATGTAATCCAAGAATAAACATTAGATGCTGCTTGATCGCTTTCATTTAGATAAAGAAACGTTACTGCAATTACGAAGCAAATAGTAAGAATAAATTCGGATGCAAGTGTGAGTATTCTTTTTCCCAAAAAGCGAACGCTAAAAATGTAAATCAATGAAGCAACTATACTTAATGCAGTTATTAAGATGCTTGCAATGTGTGCAATTGGTGATTTAATTTCCTCAAATATTAATCCTGAAAAAGTTGTCAGTCCATATCCACCGTTGAATTCGTTGATGAAAAACATCACAGTCACTGTTAAAAGAGGAATATAAAACGATCTATTAAGGTACAATGATAATGTCTTTTTCAATTGTGTCCTTCCTTTCGAGTGCAAATCATTTTCTGTTGCAGAATCCGTTACTTCTGATACATTAATTATGGAGGAGTACAGTTCTGCCTTTACAGCTGCTGGCGTGGTCCAACCTCGAAGTCGTGCAAGTGATTTCTCTGCTTCATCGTATCGATTTTTATCTGGAATAATTTGTGTTTATACACCAAAATAAAATCTATATTGATTGTAAATATATGTATTTATTTACAAAATACATACTTGCAAGCCATTGTGGACTATCGGGTATAAAATGAGCAAGTGCAAATCCAATTGCTGAAAAAACCAATGTAACGAAGGGTTGTGTCCTCCAGTACATGTAATTTCCAAGAAGTATGGCAAAGAATCTTCCGAATAATACCATTAAATTCGTAGCTGCCATAATAATACTTCTAAATTTTGGCTGTAACACTTCAGCTGTATAACTGTAGCTAATCAATTTTAATATACTTGCGCTAATGCCTATAATAACCTGTGCAGTTAAAATCATTGCAACGCTTTCTGCCCAGTGAAATAACAAATCAGCTAAAATGTATGTTAAACAAGAAAACATTAACAGCCGACGAACACCTGCGTACTGTGCTATATACCCTCCAGCGATACAAGCTATCGGTCTAACAAAACAGTAACTACCTAAAATTTAAAAACAAAAAATTAAATAAGAAAATTAGGTCAAATTTTACAATTATCTCATCAATTGCATATCTTGTACTTACTAAACCAAGTTAATTCGTCTAACGAAACATCTATCTCAGCATTTTGCTTCGATAATTCAGGAAGAAGTAGAATAGTATATCCCGTTCCCATACCGGATCGAAGTTTGATGAGGAAGATTGGGCATATAGCAACAAACTGTGACGCAATTATTCTAAACGATGAAACCTTACTATCTTGGAGATCTTTATTTTCAGTCTCATGAATTTGGTTTGAATTTTCTTCTCTGTCAGAAGTCTGCTTATTAGCATTCACTGACATTGTTGCACGCACTATTATTGCACTCACGTATCAAATTATAATCAACAAATTTATTATTACTTTTTTAACCCATAATTCACATTTTTTCTTATTTTCATTGCAAACGAAATGTGAACACGTTAACAGCAGGAACTCAAATGGTAGATTTTTATCGTTGCAATTTAAAAAGCTCTTGAACGTGCTGATAAACGTATTGGTTTAATTCAGTGAGAGGTAGTGCACTTTTAATGTTAATCTTCTTATCTTTGGTCTCTGGAATGTTAAATAAGCGTCTTCAAACTCTACAAATAATCCTGATAATCCGTTTATCACGAATAATCTTTATTGACTTTGTAATATTTTCTCTACTTAGTATCATTGCGGCCGATGTTCACACTTGCGCGAATCCATCATATATTCACAAAAAAGTGAGATATTATTTCAATAGTTAAAAATTTAAATTAATGTAATTAATAGATCTTTTGAATTAAACTTTTTTTACAAAAGCAAACTCGGTCCTTTCATTCTGTAAAGAAGATTAATTTTATTAAAACAATTACGAATTACACCCTATTTACAATCATTTGCCTGTAAAGAAGAAACGACATTTAAAGTCCGTATCTGTACAAAATTTCACCAATAAATGAATAAATTAACATCCACAATAGAATCGGGACAACGTTAGTCAAAACTGTCGACGTGGCAATCATAGCTCCCTCTCTATCAATGAATTAATACCCTCCACTTTACCGATCATTCTATGATAACAACCTTATCCACGCACGAAAATCCCGCGCGAAAATTAAAACGAAGAAAATATATGTTCTTTACATAAATTATAACGATTTTTATCTAACTAATCTTTTTTCAGAATTTGAAAAATGTATAATTTAATGAAGTCTTTGACCAATATCGCAACGTTTCATGTAACCCCCAACTCTTCCCATCAAGCAATAAAACCGGCTTCCACGAACGCGTCAATAAAGACATTTTTTTTCGGGATCCCGGCGAGGCCAATTCCCACCGCGGCCACTACGGGTCGAGCTCTAACGCGGCACCGACCGCGCCCCCAAGGGTTAAATAACGGTCCCAAATGAGCGCAGCCGTCGTGAACGCGTGAGTATCGCATTTCGCGCGACAGCAGGTCAAAAGGCGAAGCGCCGGCGAAACCCCGGGTCGTCCGTTTCTTCTTCCGCGTATATGTATAATGCCCGGCGAAAACGTCTTCGTCGGGGCGCAGCCACCGCAAAGGTCCAGCCGCCCGTGAAAGGGACGCGCCGCCGTGAAAAATGGACGCGCGAGAATTTTCCAAATGAATTGATCCCGCGCTCCGTGCACGCGCTCTTCCCGAAAATTAGATTCTCGTAAGGCCCATATACGCTCCCCGAATCTCTTGTTTACGACGGGCCGGCGCGCGGAGTCACCAACCTGCGGCTTTTGTCGCAGGTACGGGCGCGTGCGGCGCGGGGTGTAGATTTCAAGGGCGCATTGTCGTCGCCCTCCTTTGTCCCCCGACTCTCGGCCGATCGCATTGTCGGAGTCAATCTTTGCCTCGTTAGGCGGCCATTTTCGCGCGCGCGCGCGCGCGAACAGCCGGCACCGCGAGCAGCGCATTGTCGCCGGGGAGACGCCGATTTGTTATACCCCCCGCCGGGGGCTTTTTCCCCGCGAGCAGTCCCTCCCGACGTCTTTCTCTCTGTCCCCTCGTGCGATCAGCGCTTTTCCTCGGAAAAACGCGCGCAGGCGCATTATTCCGGAGGTGCGCGTGCGCCGTGAGAGCTGATTTTTCTTCGCTTTTCGAGGGATTCTTCTTTTTTTCTCTCTCCTTCGGTGTATTGTGACGGGGCGAGGACTGTGTAATTTAGACGCGCAGGTGAGGCGCTCGCTCTCTCGGCCGATTATTAATTATTGCTCGGCGGTGCGTGTCGTGAAGGCGGAATGCATCGGGACGACTTTTCATACGGGCTCCCGTTGTTTTCGACGAAATATTTTAATGGCTCCATCGGGTGACTGCGTCCGCGCGCCGCTCACAGAAATTAGAGAAAGATTGATAGACAGATCGGTTGCGTTTATGTTTTAAAGGATTTTTTTTTATTTGGTACCTATACAGCCGCTGGATTTCCATATGTGACTTGCTAGAAATGATTACTGATTTATCGTGCATCACTATAGGTTACTGAAGACGCGTTGAATTGATTAATTCATTTATGATTCATCGATCAATTATTATTATAATTATAAATGCGCTGTTCAAAAATTTTAATGTATGTGTTTTAATTGAAGCAATTTTGACTGGCTTACATGATCTTTAGGGAATTTACATCATAAATTTAATTTAAATTAGTATCTCTGACTTTCACACAAAAGGGCATAACTTCACTTTATATGTTATTTTTTCAGATGGTTTAGTTTTTAAGTGTTTTTTGTCAGTAAATCCGTGAAAAAATAAAAAATGATTTTTTTTATTAGTACACTCAATAGCATATGACCTTTTAAAACAAACATTTAGTTATTTCTCTTTCCGATATAATTAGCTACAAATATATTTTAATATTAATTAAATTAAATTAATGTAAATTAAAATGGATTTAATGTACATTCAGTATTTGTAAAATTAATTTATTATTTAATTAATTTTTTATCATAGAAGAGACGTATGTATATAATAAACTTTTGTCGCATATTGAAAAGTTTATTATAATGTGGTTTTACTTTCATACTTTGTTCATAAAGAATGAGGAGCATCTCCAGCGCACAATACTTCAAAAGGCTGGGAAGAATCGCGAGAAAAGGGCGTACGACAACTGGGCCCTCTTAGTTTTCGCAGAAGTGAATGAAGCATAATGATGCGTTGTATTTTCGGGTCCAGCTTCTAATAGCCAGACCCACTCGAGAATAAGATTTTCACAAAGGGAAGCCTCGTCGTCGGGCCTGTTTTCCCTTTTTTCTCTCTCTCTCTCTCTTCTCTTCTTCTTTCTTCCTTTCTTGCGGATTGACTATGCGACTCCCGCGGACAAAAAAGGGACGAGCTGACGCCACTTGAGAATCGCCTTCTTTTCCTTCTATCCCCTTTTGAAAGTGCATTATGCCCGCGCCTTTTGACCCGCTTCTCTTTTTCCCCGCAGCTTTTCCAAGCTATTTGTGCAGCTTATGTACCCCGTACCCCCGAGAGACGGAGCGTGCCGTGACATTTGCCGGACGAATTCATCGGTTTCGCATTGTATTAATAGTGATTGATTTGAAACTCATACCTTACGACTGAGAATTCTATGGTTTTTTTTCGGAAAAATGGGAATTATTTTTCGGCTAAAGGAATATGAAAAGTCATAGTGGTGCACTGTCAACAGGTTATTTATTGGCGAATAGTATTGTGCGTGAATTTTTGAAACTGTATTTCACGATAATTTATTACGACCCGAAGCGCTGAGCGAGTAATTCATATTTTAAGGCAATTCCGTATACAGAGCAACTCCTTACCCACAATTAAAATGCATTTATTTAAATTGAATATTTTAATGGAGGAATTCGTAATAACAAATCATGAAATTTTATGCTCTAATATATCAAAATTAAATTGATACCCTGAGCCTTTAATACGTAATTGGAAAATAACATTTTCCAAGGATCCATTACAATTTATTGACTCGTTAGTATACGATCAGTATGCAAGTGAAGCTCATTAAAATCTTTTCAAGCCTTTCACGCAATAATTCCGAAATGCTCTGCGTAACAAAATAAAATCCTAAAATAAAATTGTCTAAACTTTGATAAATAATATTTATCCGCAAGTACTTTATCTCGAGAACACGAACACGAAATTCCAGAGGATTATTCCATCAAAATAAATCTCTCGGAACAATGCGAATTGTTACGGAATAACTTATTTTATTCGCATAAATGATGGTGAAAACGCTCAAAAAGGGAAGGCAACAAATTGAAAAGGTAAGAAAGAAGAGGACGGCCCGAGGAGTAGGGGTGCGAAGCGAACGGGGAAAGAGAGAGAGAGAGAGAGAGAGAAAGAGAGAGCTATATATTGAGTTTTTGCGATGAATACACCTCTGGCGAAGGTATATATGGAGAATCCCCCGCGCGTCAGGTTCCTCGCGCGCGAGTGGCCCGGCTAATGTGTCGACCGAAATATTTATGATGATTGTTTATGGACCGTGCGTATATTAGCGCGTTCATCACCGGCGGCCGTTCCTCGCGGGCCCCTCTCTCTCTCTCTCTCTCTCTCTCTCTCCTTTTCCTCCCTTCCTTCTTCATCACTTTCTTCGCGCACTCGCGCCTCTCACCCACCTTCTCGGGCTGCATAATAGATATGAATAGAGAGGAGAGGAGTGCGGGCCGCGGGTATATAATGGAGAGAGAAATATTGTCCGGGTGAAACGCGGACGGGCGAAAAACCTCGGCGCGAGAATTCGCCGATTGATTTATCGCCCGCGGGAATGATCGATTGATTTGACTCGACTTATGTAAATAGGGGCGCGGGATATGGGTGACGCTCTTTGAGGACCGAACTCGCTGGACTCGTTTAATTGGCGATGAGTTCCTTCTTTTAATTTGCTTAATTACGCGTTCGAATATGAATGGAGAATTTGATCATTGAAAATGTATCCATAAATAGTTTGCGTTGTGGATAAAATTTATTTTTTACGGATTTGAAATGTTATAATAATCATTGGCTTGAAAAATATCAGGTAAGTTTTCTGAATTATATATGCATAATGTACAATAAGAATGAAAAGAACAAACTTGATTATCAAGAAGTTATTTTGTGCAGAGTTCATTAATTATAAAGAATTGGTTGACACATTTTTAATTAATTTTATTTTAATTTTTCTTAACTTTATTTTCAGTAGCACTTGATGTTTATCTTTCATTTAAAATTTATTTTTACGTGTCATTCAAAAGTTTTAAAATAATATACCTTTATTTAAAAATCTTTGAAACAAAGTGTAATTTTTTAATTAAAATTTCGTTGCGATGGGCATCTTTTATAGTTATCTTTACGATAGAAAGACCTACTTTAATTGACAGTGATTTTTTTTTATTAAAGAAAACAATTTGAACTCAATTTTCTTCTTCGTCGGTATTCTTCTGCTCTATGTGTAGAAACAATTTGTATTAAACTTACATATTTTACGAAAGGTAATAAGTATTCAGGAAAATAATATGAAGGAATAAAATTTATGTGTGTTTTCAAAATAACTCTTTTTTAGCATAGATTCTCCATATTACGTATACTAATGTCCATATATAGATAGTCCCACTTCTAGTTCTACACGTGTTTTCTCGCCAATAGAACTTGCCATAATTAAATTGTTCTTTTAATTCTACTACACGCCAAGTCGATTAATGAAATCCGTCATTACTCGCTTGTCGAGTCTCTTGCTCGCCCTCTAAAGTTGAACAAGTGAAATTTCACTTAAATAAGTGAACAGTCACTTAAATAAGTGAGTAGTCACTTAAATAAGTGAACAGTCACTTATATAAGTGATTAGTCACTTATTTAACGTTAAATATCTTCCAACGTGGAAGACATTTGACTTAGAATAAGTGACTATTCACTTATTCAACTTTAGAGGGCGTGCGTTACACATTGCGTAATTTCGTCGAAAAAATAATGGATCAATGAACGCACGCGTAAGAGCACCGATAGGTCCAACCAGACATCGATTCGCTCGAAGGAATTCCATCGTCTCAGAAATTTTTCACTTAAATTTTTAACGCGCCCATAAATAAACTAATATCGCGATCCCCGCTGAATTTACAAACATTATTTGCATACAATTTTACGAGTGCTCGCCCCGGCCGCGTCATTTTTCCCCGCCCCCTCCGCGCCGCTCATAACTCCTGTCCGTCCGGGGCGAGCGTGGCCAGTGTCCCTTTGACGCCTCGGCCGGTGTGTGCGATCGCGCGCGACGCGTGAATTATCGTCGCGGGCCGCGGAGAGGCCTCTCTCGGGGCGACGCGCGCCTGCCAATCGATTATCGCCACGGACGATAAATAATTGGCCGCGAGTACTTATGCAAAATACGACGTAGCGGGACCGGCGACGCGATAACCACTTTTTTTCGGTGGCCGCCGCCGCCGCGTGTTACGATTGTATCTTTTAATTGACGATTAACCGACTGCTTCGATAGTGGGCTGATACGACGGGGGCCGCTACTTTATAGGCTCGCGAGCAGGCCCGGGGAATAAGTATAAAGTTAATTTTATGAGTCGAGAAAGGGGGAGGGGGGGATTTGGAGGCTGGGCTGCTTTATTATAGTTTCTAAATTACTTCTGTCGTCGTAAAAAGAGTTGCGCTGACGTTAATGTGGAATGCGATTGCTGCTGATTGGCGATTTTTTATCGATGTGCTCTTGAAAGTTTATTTCATTGGACAGTTTGCAAGTCCAAGGGTGGTTCATTTGAGGATGATAATTTCAACGCTGCCAAGATTTTTGTGCGTCATTTATTTTTGTAAAATAAACATTTCTAAATGTTTTTTTAGAATAATCACAGAAATGGAAAGGAAAAAATCCGAACTTATTACTTCACTTATCGAGATAATGATAAATGATAAATGATTGAACTAGTTTTAAAAATTTAAATACAAATAATATATATAAGGGTCTGTGCAAATTTCCAACCCTCTGGAACATGCATAGATCGGAAGCTCGCAAATTTTCAAATAGTTTAATTTATTTAATGATTTAACGATTTAAATCGCTGCTAAATCGCTGTTAAATCGCCGTTAAATCGCTGTTAAATCGCTGTTAAATCACTGTTAAATCACTGTTAAATCACGTAGCATAACAGGTAGCCTTCGTCACTTATGTTGCACATCGTGATTTTTTTGCGAAAGATGTGCATCAGAAATAAATTAAATTCCATCAATTTTAAAATTCATGCACAATCTGTGTAATTTACTATTTGTTTGCAAAGTTTTAATATCACACGATAGGCGTCCTGCTATTGTGAATCTCTTCACACTTTATAGATCTTGAGCATATGTAATCAGACATCTCAGGGTACTTAAAGAGAATAAATGTAAATTTACTGATGCTTTTTATAGGCTCTTCTGAAACACTTGTACCTGCGACATTAATCAAGTGAATATAATTTAGTCTTTGAAAAGGAATATCAGGTTCTTTATTATAAGTGTAAATGTACTTTCTTCCCATAAATTTTTATAAAATAAACGAAAATAATTTAAACTGAGCATCTTTAATATACTCCAACCGATGCATTTTTTCTCGACGACATTTTCCACTGTTACTTCATTGTAAAAAGTTGCTTTTCAAGCTTGAGTTATTACTCTAAAATAAAAAAATAACACAATCGAATGAACAAACGATGAACCGTTGCTGAAAGATTTAACAAATAACAAGGTGCAGCAGCCGCAGTGAGCGCAAAACTTTTTGTCGGATTTGCAGGGAGGTGATCAGACGGTCGAGGGCGAAGTGAATTTTTCAGCGCGCGCGAGACGTATTGGGTTACCTTGTTAGTTGTTGGCGTCGGCCCGAGTGCCGCGGGGCCCGAATTGCCCCTCGTAAGGTAAATAACGAAGGGCGAGGCGATGCCCTCTCTTCCCCTGGCGCGCCGTAAGAGAGTCATTAAGGGCTCGGCCAATTTGCGAGCGCAAATACGCGCGCCTCGCTTTCGCAAATTAATAAGACTCGCGCGCCTCGTTCAATGAGGCTGGCCATCCAGCATGTCTTATTTCATCAGACTCCGTTGTTGTTCTTTTTTTGCTTTGGTCTTTGATTTAGTTACGTCAGGAAATTATAGTGGACTTTATTTATTCTATGCTTTAGCTTCTCTTTAAAGGGATGATTAACAGTTTGAAGATGTGCGACATCATCTCTTCTTTTAAACAAAGTGTAATTTTTTTATGAAATTTTTATTGTGGATATCTGTTAGAGTGATCCCTATGAGTAGAATCTTTACGTAATATATACATATGAAAATTTTCATAAATGCATTTATTTGTATCTTTAAAGTATTAACTCCATCCTTTTCAATCCATTCTCTAGATAAAAATATTAAAAGATTAATGAAGGTTTCATGCTATATATTCATCGCACACATATAGAGATGTTCAACATTTTTAGTCACCAATTTGTCAATAGGTCCTTCATGTAGTAGTTCTTCAGGTGTAAACTACTTTTAAAAATAATTTCCATCTAAAAGATTGTAACAATAATTAAATTCCTATACTCTTCTTATGATGCTTACTTCAGAAATTACTTCATTCTTTAAATTCACTTCCGGAAGTATTGTTAACTCCCTAAACAACTGTGCCTGTTATGCTTCAGGGTGAAATCAGATGATTATCTATGAACCATTTCAACAAATCTTATGTATTGAAAACAATTACCAATAATTTTTGCACGCTAGAACTAGCTGTTAACAATTAAGAATGAAAATTAGTCACGCTAAAAATGAGGCGTCTACGCTGGTGTACATAATTCAAAAACTAAGCTCCGTAGCTCATTAAAGGGGCAGCTCGAAAGGGCGAGCGACGCGCAAATTTGTAGCCACTAAACCCGCCGGTTTTACGAGACGAAATTTACGCGTCGCTGCAACAAAGTATACATAAGCGCACGATGTACGATACACGAGAGCGCGTGGGACGTGCGATTTCCGATTGCCGCTTCGCGCGCGCATTCGATTCCGGCCTCGAAATTGAACGACGCGAAAAATCCCCCGGGCGAATGAATTTTTTTTTTTCATCCTCGAAACATGCGAGAACGTAAAGATTAAATTGCGAGCGAGTTTTTGTAATCCGCAGGGTATATATTGGTCTTTTCCCGCTGTTTTTTTTCGATTGGCGCGGAAATTTCATTGATTCTTTTTCAGCGCGACGCGTCGATCCCTAGTCCATATTCACAGGTGTAAAAGTTTGAAGTGTTATTTACAAGTATAAATTTTATAAAGAAAAAAATTTTATTTTATTATTATAGTACGATTTTGCGCACGCCTTTTGAAAATCGAGCTGCGAAAAAATCGTATAAAAAATTAAGTTATTAACACTTCGTGCACAAAATACTAATTTTGGTGCTTATCTTCAATTAGCAAAGAACAAGATTCTCGCATTTTAGATGTATCGTATGTAAAACGTCGTTTTTACGCACTATCGATCTACACAATATTTAATACACTATATTTAAACTACATCTCTTATCTATTACTAAATTTTGCACACACGCGTTAAAACCTATAGTAACTTAATGAATTTTTTTAAAAGGTATTAAATTTTACTTTTTAATACCGATGAATTAGTCACGTTGCAATTGAAAATGCAATTAAATCGACGTTTTACAATAACGGCTAATTGCATTAATATTGGGAAAAAATCATTACAAATGCTCACATTAATCACTGCTCAACCTACGCAAAAGTAGCCTTTCATAATAGCCGCGGCCGAAGCAAGCGTGTGAAACAGGAAGGGAAAAAATGCCGTTGCGCGTATAGCCGCGGAAGAGTCGCGCGTATAGCGCCCGCCTCTGAGCCGTCGATTCGACGGTGATTCGCGCGCAATAAACATCCGCGCAGTCGTAAACTATTTAACTAATACGCGTGATTTACGGGGCGAGAAAGTCACGGCGACCCCTTATATCTCAATAATCGCCGATAAATCAATTCGCGCTCTCTTTATCCCCGCGCGCATCTCTCCGAGGAGAAAGAAAAAGGAAGAAAAGGACGACGAGGAAGAAGGGAGGCGGAGAGGCTGAATCGATCGGAAGGCCGTAATGCGCGCAGCTCGCGCCGCGCATGAATCTTCCCACACGCGCATTCGCGCGAGATTTACGCAATTTCATCGTCGGCGCGCGGAGAGAGAGGGAGAGAGAGGGCCCCGCGGTAGTTTTCATTCACGCGCCTCCTCAATGCGCCTAACAAGCTCGCGAGGCGCAGTCCGACGTTGACCTGCCTTCGTTCGCTCGCGCGAGATACTTAACGAATGTATCCGTCGGGGCCCCCGGGGGGAGGCGAGCCCAAAAAAAGTAATGGCGATTTACCGGGACTCGCGGCTTCGTGCGTGCACTTATACATGTGAGCGTGTGGAGGGGCTCCTTTCACGCGCGCTGCACTCCTTCGCGCCTTCATCCGCGCCGTCATCCGTCATGCTTAAGCATACTAATGCAAGCGCGTATAATGTATTAATATGAAACTGTCGAGTGTCGTGTCTGGCTCCCTCCCTCTCTTTCTCTCGCGCCTCCTCGTGCCTCCTCCGGGTATGTAGCGTAAGCTCTTTGCTTACTTCTCTGAATCGGCGAGGATGTACTGCCGGTAGTACACTCGGCTCGTAAATGAAGTGCTTATTAGCCGGATCGGCCGAGCGGGATGCTGATCTCGTGTTATTTTGACTGATCGAACGGCGAGGCATTGGCTTAGGTATCGAGGGATTACGACCTTATTAATTACTCGATAATTATTATAGTTACGTAAGTGGTATATACGTTTAATTAGGAATTTTACGAGATTAAAACTGGTCGAGTTCATTTTCACTAGGTACATATCGCTATCACTCCACTCGTATTTTCGAAAGTTCTTTTTATAATGAATTAGCTTGATTAAATTAAAGTATACATTGTGTAGTAGAGAGAAAAATGATTTCTAGTTTTATCAAAGTCTTAGTCAAGTGCTTATCAAAGTTTGAAATACGTTTTTTGTGTCTATATAGAATTAAAAATAGAAATTGTCAATAAATTATTTGAATATACACGGGTATTTTTTTTTAAATTTCATAAATAACTATTTCTTGTTTCATTGGATTATATTGTTGCAGTCTTTCTACTACTGATAACAATTATTAAGGCGATCAATTTAATACTCGAAGACAGAAAAATTAGTCAAAATATCAGATACTGCCGATCAACAATGTTCGCAATATATCTTATTTTTCGCTGTAATTCTGCATAAACAATTTCAATTTATGTCACTTGCAGAGCAGGTAGAAGAATAATTACTTATGCGATGGAAATGAAAAACGACACCAAGTAGTTGGTTGCATTTGAATTCCACAACAATATTTCCTGATGGTTCGCCGCACGGTAAATCTGAGTTCAAAAATATAAATAAATAACAAATAAAACTGGACCACTATACCGTAAAAGTAATTTCCGCGACTATTTCTTCACTTTTACATAACGTCAGTTTAACACACTTTGTATCTTCGAAGCATCCACAAGACGTGCCTCTTTTTCTCCCTCTCGTTCACGCTCACCCGTCCCGTCTCCCGTCACTTCTCTCTCTCTCTCTCTCCCTCCCTCGCTCTTCATCTCTTTCTCTCTTTTCACCATAAATCGTGGGCAGTTATGGAAGGCGCTTTATATTACGAGTCCGGCGCGAATGTGCATCTATATTAATAGAGGAAGAGGCTCGCACACACGGCGCGTCGGTGAGCCCGAACGAATACTAGTCCGAGCACATAATTATGCTAATAAGCGGATCGGGAATGACGAAGACAGATAAACGGATAGTCGTAGGTGCGCGGAGGTAGAGAAAGGCGCGCTGATAGAGATTGATGTAGTAAGCAAAATACGCTATTTCCGTGACACTTCCAGCGAGCGAGACGCCGGCCTGTCTATATACACGCTTAATTATTATTATTGCTCGGGTAATTTACAAGTGCATAAATTCACAGCGAGGATCTAATCAATTTTAAAAACTACACATATGCGGCATCCTTGTGCGTTTCTTTAATTGCCGCATAAATTCGTGAGCAATTATAAAATTAAGGAAATAAGACTGATATATTGGTCGACGGAAATAAACAGCTGAGAAAACGCGCGGTTTAAATCGACGCGTCCGCGCCGTAAATTCACGCGCCGCTCGGATTGTACAATTAATCTGTTAAACGCATTTGTACGCCGCCGTCTTAATGCAGTGCTTAAAAAAAATATTTTCCCGCATTATTAGTCCCAAAGCGCCGGGCCATCGATTTTCCCTAATCAGATGTGTAAAGAAAAATATGCGCGTATAAATTTCAGGCGTAATTAATAAAGGCAAAAGTAACGCTCGATATTTTATTCGGGAGATGGTTAATTAATAAATTATAAACGCCGCGCGCCACCTCAATCCCACCAATGAACGGCCAGTGCATCCTACGCGTATATAGGAATCGAAGAAAAATGAAGCGCGCACCTCGTTAATTTGTACGGAAAGCGGGTTAAAGCGATTTCACGCTTCATCAATCGGGGGCCCGGGCTTTTTCGACTCCTCCCGCGGACTGTCCGTAAATCTCGCGCCGGGAGATGTTTCAATCAGAGCTCGGGCTATTAAATTGCCGAACGCTACATTGTCGGAATTACCATTAACACAGGCATTAACATACGCGGACAAGCCCGGCCTCTCTCGATTCCTCCTTTTCCTCCGGGCCTCCGTATAAAGCGATTATAAATTCTTTATTATATATATATTTATCGAGCGACACGAGAGATTAGAATCTCCTCCTTTTTTTTTTCTCCTCCGTCCTTTTTTTCTTTCCTTCTCCTACGAGTTTAGAATACATTAGCTCGAGCGAGCGATTTTAATGAGCTCGAGCCCCGTCGCGTAGCATTCAAATGTAGGTATATGACTATTAGGAGAAATCCGGTGTCGCGGTTGCGCAAGCGGCGCGTTACGTTCGATCGATCGAGCCCGGGCGTTCGAAAATTAAATTATTACCCACTAATTGCCGTGATTTGTTTCGGGATTTTAAAGTCGTCCCGCGCCCGAGACGAATATCGCCATTAGGCGCGAATGTAAATGCATTCGTTTGAATTAAACGGCCCGCGGGGCTCAACTCCTTACGAATGTATTGATTTACTAGGTGCACGCCGGGCGAATTAAATAAGGATCAAGATAAGCCGGACGCTTAATGCGTTTCCTCTCGGGCGCGCGCGCGCGCGCGTGGTTCACCTTGTACACGCAGGAATAATATTAATAACTAAACGTTTTATTGACTCGGGGCCTGCGCGCGATGATTTATGGAATTTCGATGAAACGCGCAACCGTGGAATTAGCCGGGAATTTTGTTGGTTATTCGTTGATAAATTTATCGGCGCTCGATTAACTTTTGGGAAATTTTTATTTATTTTTCCATTTTTTTTCGAAAGGTGTGTGCAAGAGTCGGAGTATCGCGATCGCCAGGCTTAAATAAATTCCTGGCTTTTTTTGGTCGGTTGAGTAATTAGTTTTTAAATTTTATAAACGTTTGATAAATGAAGCGGGGGCACTTTATTTGCAGTCGAAAAATTCTCTATCAATTAGTAACCATAAAATTTGTTTAATGAATTGGAAACTTGAAATATGAATATTTATGACGTCCACTTAATATTTTTCTTTTTTTTTAAATTATCTTCGTAAATATAAGCGAGGAATTTGAAATTAATAAAAAATTGATTTATTTTTACACGAGAAAAAATTGTTGATAAACTCGGCAACGTGACCACGCGCTTGATCTAATCAAGACAAATTAACTTTGGACTATCAGTTGCTTTAATCAATTGATATACATTAATCAAACACCATCGATAACTAATTCGTTAATATATTTATGCAACGAAAGTTTGCTAATATTCAATCAACTAATTTTTTCACTAAAATCATTACAATAAATAAGAAAAACTTTTATAATTGTGCCTGTCCTGCTGCGTGTCAAAAAAAAAAAAAAAAAAAAAAAACAAACTGCGCTTTATAGCACCTTTTTGCGAACTACCGTTAAAAAGCGGCGACTAAATTAACTCCCGGCTCATTCATAATCCGTGTTCTCATCGTATTTCCGCCGATCACTTTTTCTCTCGCTCGTAGTGGCTACCAGGTCGCCAAAATGAAGAAGGACGCCAACGCGTCGTCACGCCTCCGTAACCGTCCCTCGTCCGCCGCGAAAATTACCCGATAGCCCGATATAATTACGGACGAATTTTACGAGAGAGAGATGGAGAGCGTCGAAAAAAATACCGTACGCGCGTCTTCCAGACGTCGAGACAAAAAAATCGCACGAAAGTCTCTTGAAGAGAGAGCGAAAAGAAAAGAGAGAGAGAGAGAGTAACAGCGAGACAGAGAGAAAGAGAGTAAGAGAGAGAAAGAGAGAAAGAGAGGAAGACAGTGAGAGAGATGGCGAAGGAGAGAATGAGAGAGAGAGGGAAGTAGCCGAGAAAAATGCGAGGGTGAAGAAAAAAAGAGAGGGGGGTTCGGGGCGAAAGTGAGCGCCCGGGGCCGTATACAGAAGTGATAATTTCGTGATTGAATATATCGAAGGGGGCCCCATGCTGCTCCGAACTCGCTCTCCGCTCGCGCCCGCGCGCACCCATACGCACGTGTGGTAAAACATACATATATTATAACGCCATTAAAATGCCTGCGCGCGGGCAGAGGTGTGTATACCGGGCAACCGTGAGGCCCCGTGGGTCCCCGCGCCGTTCGGAGCGCGCACACCAGGCCTGGTTCCGAGGTGTGCGAGCGCGCCGTGACTATTCAGATACGCGTTTCTTGTATTTTCATTATCGGCCATTGTCTCGTTAGAGCTGTAATTGCTTATTCGTTATGCGCCGCGGGAAATCGACGGATCGACGCTTAATAAAGTCCCTGGCGCCGTGCTTTATAAGGCGCTAATAAATTTCTACGCTGCGGCACCTTACCCGATTAGTTAAGTAATGGCTAATTGAATTTTAGTGGTGATGCTTGTTTTTTCTTTTTGTTGATCGAATCTGCTTAAGCGCTTATTTATAGTTTGATTTTTATGAGATTTTGGGCGTACACCTGAAAAAGAAATTAGTAATTTCAACTAAATATTTTTTTGTAAATGCTAAATAATTTAGTTCCAATAAAATGTTTAGTTGATTCAAAAAAATTATTTAGTTGAAACTCGATAAAGAAATATTTAGTCAAAATTGTTAAATTGTTTTTCAGTGTACTGTTCTTTTATTCATATATTTTCAGAGAAGACTATATTTTTCATATTAATTACCGTAAGATTCATTTCTGATATACATACTAAAATTTAATAAAAAAGAAAAATATTTTGTATAAAATCTCGCATTATACAAAAAAAAGCAGAAATTCATATTTCATCAGTCTACTGCAAATCGTGCGAGTAATGTAAATTTTAATAACACGGTTCTAGGCATCTATCCAGGTATTAGAAAATTAAGTGTAGAAAAGGAAAAAAAAAGCCACGCAAAATTTAATGCAGTCTCGAGGCTCGCAAAGTTCCAGCTCGGCGGCTTAATTGCGCTCTGCCACCGGCGAGTCCGAGATCCCGAAAAAGGTCGATAATTAATAAGCGCCCCGGACTCCCGTTCCCCGCAAAAGTCCAGTTTCCCACGATAATAGTAATTTCTGCTAATCGCATTCGAAATCGACAGGCCGCTAGACTCGGAAGAACGGAGGTGGAGACCGAAGAGAGAGAGAGAGATGGAAAATATGAGGAGTCCTGATAAATGCCATGAGCCGTTGCGCGCCTCGGCAGCTGCGTAAGTCCGATAGCCATCTCGGCGATATATCAAGCGAACAAACAGTTTATATCGACGCGTCTCCGGGACGCTCTTTCTCTCACTCCCTTTTTTTTCACTTACGCATTCTTCTAAGCCGCGCCACTGTCAAGTGGGCCCCGGCCGCGTATGGTTTATTTTCGCACTCGAGAAATTAATGTTGCCGGTTAAACAGCTTTATCGGCCGCTGGGGTTCTACGTTTGATTTTTAGACTTGAATTATGCGATGCGAGATGCGAGAGAAGGAAATGCATCGATTATCGCTTTACATGATTATTTACGAGGTGAATGATTCCACGGAATTTCTTCGTTTTGCGTGGTTCGTATTTTTTCGGCTAAATTATGTGCTTTTTTTCTTAATTCTAAAGCAATTAGCTATTTCTTTTACTTGGTGGATTGATTAAAAAGGTATGGAAATAAGTAACATTTGTAAGGTTTTTGATCGGGATTGTCAATCAAGGGTTGATTGAGATTAATCTATAGATTAAAAAAAATTGGTGTTAATTTTTTTGATCGAGTCTATTTTGATCGACTAATGTCCCTGCCAATTATTACGTTACGAAATATGTCTATTTATTGATTCGAGTATAAAGCGCAAACCGTTATACTTACAAAAATGATATTTACACAGAAGGTTTCACTCAAAGCTTATCAGTTTATATGCTTTTTTCCAGAAAGTAAACAGTTCGGTAAAAATAAATAATGAACTTCTTTCGACAATATTTGTATCTTTCTGCGGCTTTCGCAGTCAAAGCATTGACCTTATTAATAACCTTTCTATAGAAATATTCCAAATTATCTTTATCAAATTGTACAATCAATCTATTTCCATGTATCTCGAGCGTTCAATAATTCCAAGTTCTTCCTCTTTTAATCAAATCTTTTCTGTTCATATATTTATAAAAATACTAACTTTAAATTTATTCGACAGACAAAATCTTCGTTTTATAGTACTAAACCATTACCATTATATACCTATAGATACTACTCAAATCTCAACCCCAGAGAAACATAATCATTTTAGATTATGACAATAATCAGTAGCGATTGATTAACTGTTTTGTAGTGCATGATGTAATATAGTATAATCACAAATTGGCATTATGAAGAATTTATAATAGTACCTTGCTCATTTCAACATAAACTATATATGACGAAAAGTATTACTCGTGATGAATAAACGTCTATTATATTTTGCCTATATAATTGCAATAGCAACGAACTATATTTTATTTCGTTTTGTAATATTCTAACCATTGATTTTTTCAATTTCTTAAATAATACCATGTTTCAATCTACTGTTAAATGCTTTTTAAAATCATTAAATAGGGGAAAGCGGGGCATAGTGGGATATGGGATAATGTGAACCTTTGGGGCATAGTGGGTCACCTCATTAAACATGCTGCATTTGGTGTGAAAAACATTTATTAACAAGTTTCATTCAAATTAAAGTATTTTGAAAGATTATCATTATTACATTATAGTATTACTAAATATAATTTTTGTATATAGTAATATTGCAATGTAATAATGATAATCTTTCAAAATGCTTTAATTTGAATGAAACTTGTTAACAAATGTTTTTCACACCAAATGCATCACATCGCTCCATGGTCCACTATACCCCGCTTTCCCTATCAAAATTATTTTATAAAAATAAAGAAAAAAAAATAAAATTCACAAATAAACTAAAATCTTCTTTCGTTCGCCTGGAGGTTCATTAAGTGACAAATACATAAATTAAAATTTTGCAATTTTATAAACGATTAAGTTTTAGTTTTCCAGTATTGTCTGGATATTGGAAAAGATCTTATCAAGGGTGAACGAAAGGGATGATCTCTTCGAACTACAACATTACCGTTTATATCAAACACCCCATGTTTCGGCATACCGTGCCTTCTTCAGGAACATATTACATATGGAAAAGCTCACCTTATGCAATTTTTTAAACCATTACCCAACGTTATTTCCATTTATTCCAAAGCAATTTTAGCGATTACAATTACAATTCACATTTACCGCTGATTATTGTTTTCTACCATTCGAACAAATTGAAAATCTGCAGTAATTTCTGCTTACAATACGACACCCAAGTTCACTCGGTAAATTCGCTAATCACCCCCGCCAAAGCATAGGTGACGACCGAGAGCTCGCTGGTGCAGACCTCGTCCCGCAGGGGATCTCCCGCAGATAGCGCGCTAAGAGCCCGCGGCAAGGACCTCGGTTTAGTGCGCGCACACACTGCTGATCGCGCGCAGCGAGAGAGCCTGCGCGAAACGTACAAGCCGAGATAGAGATAAATACTCCGGGGGCGCACGCACGCGTGCGTGGCTATACGCCGAGCGAGAAGAACATTGCGTTTCGATTGTGGGGTCCCGGGACAAGAGAGACATCCATCGCAGCCGCAGGGGGTCCACCGGAGTAATTGTCTGCCAGGCACCCGGCCAATCCCGTGCTGCGGCTACCTCGCGTGCCCCCCTTCCCCGTGGCCGCTCGCACGGCGCAAAATCACTGCGTGGCTCAGCGGTTCTCAGCGGCACCGGGATCCGAGTGCGTGAGAATCGCTTGCGAGCGAATTTCGGTGTATTGCGAAGGACGGATTGCTATCATCGGGGTGAAATGATACCTTCGGGGTGAGCACT
>JAXIUT010000048.1:15834787-15855199 GCA_035586675.1 Eurytoma californica | reverse complement strand
TTTTAGTGTCTTCAGACTTTTGTGGTATTTCATTTATAAGTTTTACTCCTGTGCTTATAACTTTTCCAAATTTCCAAGCACTGATAATTTACCAGTTTTTCTTTTTTGACTTACAAGATCAACAACATTTTTGAAAAATTCTTATAAGCACAAAACTTTCTGGATGAAACACATCGAACAATCACCATCTATTTTATAAGAAATAAGCATAGCTATAAATTTCATATATAATATTTTGCAAGTATAGGAATGGACAATCACCTTATATAACTGTGGTAGTAAAATAATAGCACCCAAGCCCATCACATTATTACTTTATCATCCCACAGTGACGAATGAAAAACAATTTAATAGCGAAATAAAACTAGCATGAACCGCCACTGACGTGAAACGACTGAAAGCTCATTTAAGTTCTCAAATTTACGTTCTAATTAGAAGAGATTACCTGCTACCTGAACCGCCTCTCCTCGGCATTCCCGACAAACCGAACCTGCCTAATCATAATATCGCGTGTCTCCCCCGGCATTTCTCGTTCGTCATTGTCTCCTCCGTCCGCTTCGCCTCTCGTCCCGTCCAGCGGCATATCCAGCTTATCTGGAGATCAGTCAATCCGCCTCGGCGTTTTCTCTAATTGAACCGGTCGTCGCTCCGTAATCGACCCCTAAATATTTTGGCTTCGCCGCGCGGCGTAAAGCCGACGTCGCGCATAAATTGCCCCGGCTACTCGCCTCGTGTGCGCAAGCGCGTAAACGCGAAATAAGCGTTATATTTCCGCGGCGCCGATGCAAATCTCTTCAGCGCGAGTAATGAATACATCCACGCGCGCGGCCGATCGGAGGAGTTTATAGGCGGAATTGAAATCGCGCGCGGGGAAACGAGCGTCGCGCGCCTTGAGTTACGGCCGAATATTACGAGCTTTATTGAGCTTAATAAATTTTTCGCGAAAGCTCGCCACGGCGCGTTTCATTAATCTTATCGGGGGCGATCGCGGCCGAGGCGTAATTATGATTTTTTTTATCGAGCTTTAAGTTACTCCGCAGATTAGCGCGGGTAGGTGGGTATATCCTTTTTTTACGAGAGTTTAAATCATTGAATTGCGCTTTTTTTTTACTCGACGGTATATAAGCGAGAATCGCGATTCGCGTTAATTAACGAATTCAAACTTGATTTATCGGGGAAACGTTGCGAAATTAATTTTGTTTCTTGAATTGTACGTAGGCAGTAAATTTTGATTTAGACTTTGATTGTTCGGATTTGCTCAGATCTACAGTAGTTAAATTACCTGTAAGATTTATGTATCGAATTATTTATCAATCCTTTTTTTTAAACATAACTTCAAATTTTTCTTTGAGGTAGGTATAAGAAAGGCAATTCAGAAGATTTTTTAATTTTGATTCATTAGAGCATTAATCAAGTGCTGATATCTTATCTTTACGATTATACACATTTATTTAATAGTAACTTGTAAATATAACTTATCCAATTAAAACAGGAGTGTAAAGTTTATTTTTATTAAAATTAAAATCCCAGTTCTTAAGATTTAACAATAAATTTTTAAATAATACATAAAAATATTATTATACTATTGTTTTTATCAATTACACACCATGCTAATAAATTTCAAACAGTGAAATTGAAATAAACTTAATCTGTTTTTAGCAGTATAATTTGTTATATTAATTTTGAAAATTGAAGATTCAGATATTGGAAAACAAGTTCTTGCCGCCGTAAAAGAAAAAAAGTAAAAATCATTTTAAAAACGATATCACTCCCTTTTACATATTAATCTTCAATTAGTTAACGCAAACTTGGACGCAAAACGAAAAGTGCGCGGGCAAAAAGTCGAAGATGCGGCTCTCGCGTTGGCCGAGATGAACGCGCTGAAATCGATCCGCATGTCGAGGAGGCCGGGGGACTTTTCAGCGGCGGGAACGAGTCAATTAATGCCCGCTGAAACGCGGGCTAATCGGTGCGCATAACGACGAGGCACCGGCTCCGACCAATTATATTGCCTTTAAAATTAATTACTAGATCGGGCCGCGATAAATTCCGCTGCCGACGCGCAGGGGACTGCAGCCGTGCGCGAAAGCGCGGATTCGCCTGGCCAATTCAAAAAACGACGCGCACGAGAGTCGATATTGACTTCGATTATAATTGCTTATTATTGTCTGCCGCGCGCTCACGGGGATACGATGTTGCGGGAAAGTGAAATATTAAACGGGGGCTTTATTTTAATTATAATTTATGTAATTTAATGATCTATAAATCAACTCTCAGGCGATATAAAATAATAACTTACTTACTTACTGGAAAATTTATTAGAATGTACTATGAAATATTGATGTTGCAATTGTTTTATAAATTTTAAAAGTAACGAAATGTAAATAATAAAAGTTATGATTGAAATTTTTATTAATTTTTCATTTGTACATTACAGAGGGAAAACTTTTGTAAGAAAAATTCGCATAAATACTTATGTAGGTAAAATATTAAAGATTGCCCAAAGAACAAGAATTCTTTAATTACTTAGTAATTTTTACTGGATGTCTGGTAACTTTTTTCTTTAGGCCAGTTTATGACACTAAATTATAACCATGAATATTGTATTTTTTCTAAAATTATGCAAAATTTTCTTATAAAATCCTTATTGCAAAGTAAATATTTGCAGGATTTTGTGTCAGAAAAATATATTATAGTTAAAAAATTGCAAAACTGTAGTATTACAAAAAAAATTATAGAATCGCAAAGTTTTGTTACTTAACTTACTAAGCCGACTACTTTCTAAAACTATGTAGTCGTATAAATAACCAGTGAAAATTCAATATGATAGCGCTCATAAAAACACTGGATGCAGATATGCTCATTGTACGATTAATTTTTAACAATCCGATAGCCGCGTAAATTTCTCCGTATCGGCAACCCAGTAAACGTCCTCAACAGTTACGTAGTAAACGTTGAGGCAGAAATTAACAACCGTTGAATTTGCGCCGTAAACTCGACTTCGCATCGGTATCGACTAAATCATCTCGTTTCGACTGTGCAGCCAATATGCGCAGCGCGTAGAAAGAGAGAGAGAGAAAAAAAAAGGGAGAAGCAAGAGGAAGGCAAGCGCAGCGACGTCGGAGTGACGAGGGAGACGCCGGCGAGTCCCGGCCTCGCGGCTTATCTTTCGGTAGTATCGCCTCCGGAGCGTCGATCGCCAATAATTATTATTCCCTCGTATATTAATCCTGCACCCGTCACGGACCCTCCTATTAGAGCTGCCTCCTCGGACTTGTTTTTTTTTTTTTTTTTTTTCTCTGCCCTCACCCCCCAGCCATTTCTTCTCCGCGACGCTGCCGCCGCTACCTTCGACGCAAGTAATGAATTTTTCCCGGGCGAATTTTGATGATTTTTCGGGGCTTATCGGCCGAGAATTTACGCTGATTAAGATGTGTTGTGCGCGCGAAGTCCTTTTTTTCATTCGGGGAATTATCGGGGCTCATTTGACTTTTTACGGCTTTTAAAAATTCACTGCTCTGTCGGATGATGCGCGCAATTTGATCGCGTTCGCCTGATACCGATTTATGACCGTTTAAGAGTCAGGAATTAACTTTTTATTATTTGCGCAACGCGAATTCCTCGCTCCTTCTTTTTTTTCAAGCGAAGGGTCATTATACAGATAATGCTGTTATAATTCCAAAGATAAAGTGTAATATTGAATAAAATTGTTTTCTTTAGAACCATAAAGATTCGTAATCCGTAGTAAACATATCAGCTTTACGTAACTAAAGC
Organism: Eurytoma californica; assembly: GCA_035586675.1. Lineage (NCBI taxonomy): Eukaryota > Metazoa > Arthropoda > Insecta > Hymenoptera > Eurytomidae > Eurytoma > Eurytoma californica. The sequence continues at coordinate 15,851,425 of JAXIUT010000048.1, read as the reverse complement.
TAAGTTTAGATATGTGATGCATATCAATGAATTTCGTTAATTATTAATATACTATTACTTTCGATTTTTCTTGTTATGATTTAGTGTACGTGACTTAATAGTTATGTCGTATTGTCGTGTAATTTAATCAAGGAATGAAATTCAAATGTGAGGGCAATTAGAAACGCATATTATATTTCCCAATCCTTAACTGAAAAACGCTCTTAATTATATGTTAATATTATGATAAGATCGATTATAGCGTGTCGTTATTCGTATCCGGTCGATATTTAGAAAATTATGACACTCTAAGATTTAAAAGAGATTGTGTAACTGTTAGTATACGCTTAAGTGACACCATAATTCTGTACAAATGATTACCTACTTAAAATTTATGGTCAAATGCCTTTCTTTCAAATTATTATTTATAAAAAATTAAAATTAAATACTAGGCTGCCGGAATAAATGAAAATTTATGTGGAATTGAAATGATTCGTTTATACTTTTTCTGTTATTAAATTAAATTAAATAATTACATGTCACAGGATTTATAGATGTGCCTTATTATTGAATCATTAAAAATTAAGAAATACGATCAATATCTTAAAATGATATCTTAAAAATATGTTTTATAAAAAATTTATAAAACTTTACATCCAGCTTTTTATAAAACATGTTTTATGAAAACTTTACAAAATCGATTACGTGGAGAAATTCGTTTGTATGTTTATAAAGTAATAAGTATTATAAAAAGCATTTATCTTTTAAAAATGAATAATCGTAAAACTGTTCTAAAAAGGTCTTTTTTGAATACTTCAAATAGTACTGCATTGTTTCACAAGCGTACAAAGAAACTATAGGAAAGAAGCAGACTTCTGGAACACGAATTTTATTAAAGCAGTAGAATATATTTTCTTGTTCATAAAAATGAAGGTAGTCAAAATTTAAGACTTCACTTCTCAAAAATTTTTACCTATAAGTAGTAATTAAAGATCAAAATCGAAATTGCACTTCAACTGGTGATAAAAAGTAATATCATGTAGCATGACTAGGCTTAAATTATAGATTTTCTTTAAAATTTTCATATTAATTGACCGAATTATGTAAAAAAGTAAGTATATGTTGAGATTAGAAAAGTTAAGGTGATTTGGAACGTCATTTTTAATCATATAATTGAATGAATTTAACTTACTTACTAGGTCAAAAATTATTGAGCCATTATACTTGCTAATTTACCTCCTAGGTAAAAAAATATTGAGCAATGGAATACGAAATTTTGGCTTCCTTCATCAAGAAAACATATGCTCCAAAGTCCAGTTCTGGTACTCTCCTAGTAAGTAGACGTACGAAAAACACATAACGCTCGAAAATGTTCTCTAAGCTCACGTTAATTCCCGTTTAGACCTTTCGCCACGTGGAATAATTCAATGACAGGCACCGAAAAAAGGAAAAGAAAAAAAAAAGCGAGACGCATGCATTAACCGTGATATTGCGCGTGCTCGAAAGCGGGCGCGCGGCGTTGCGCACGTCGCGGCCGATTTCTCGGAGGCCGCCGTGTCGCGCGGGCTGAATCGCAGAGGAGACGCGGCGCGTCCGAGTGCAGAAAAGCAATTAAACCATTCGACGAACGGGGCTGGCTGAAAACTCGGCCATTTGTATTCTTCGGCCGGCCGGCGGACGCGCGCCGCTCCTGACTGACATGAAAATGATAATTTTAATCGTGAATTCCAGTTTACCGGGTGTCGAATGGGACCGCGCGCGACTGCAAAATAGCCCATTATTGTCCCCCCACGGAGAGCGCGCGCGCCGCGTTCTCGTTCGCCCGGACCGGGCATTACTCGTGCGCCGATTGCGGGGCCCAGCGAGCGCGACGTGATGTACGATGACGTCTTACTTTTGTAATTAATTGTTTTCGCCGGAATAATGGCTGTGTTATATTCTACACTTCGAACGGTTGTTCTATTTTTGAGCAGGATCTCGAAACGTAAAGGATAGATTTGAATTTACTTTACTTTTGCGACAGTCAGAATACAGAGGAACGAAGGCATTACAATAAAATTAGAAATCGAAAGGAAAAACGTTCCTTTTTTATTTAATTAATGGCTTTCTTTTTAGATTAGTAATCGTGTGGCTCAATTTTTATTTTTATTTTTTTTTAATTATAAAATCATGATTCTGTTAAAAAAAGTTATCACTAGGTACTTAGAGTTTTATGAAACTTATTTAAAATAGTGATAAATTAATTTTTTGTCACTGAATATTCTGCCTTAATGTTAAAACGCTTAATGTTAATTCACAAATTTACCGCCAAGTGGACTCTGACATATCTCTCGGTGTTGATCTGTGTCTTATATATAAAGCTGCATCCCTTTAGGAGTCCGGAGAAGATTTCTAATGGTTCTCGACCATTTAACTGATCATATGATTGATTATGTATTTATAAAATAAATCATGTTATTATTTAAAATATAAGTTTTATTTTTTTGTGATTGATAATTTTATAATGAAAATCATTGGACTATACCAGATTCCTTACATTAAATTCTTGAGATGGTTGTAATCAAATGTGACTAAAGTTTCTAAAAGCGTAAGTATTCTTTAATAAGAAAGCATCCTAGAATATACTTACTGAATTGTATCGGATTTGCAGTAAGCACAAACTTTAAAAAGTTACTTTTAGTTAAATAACGTTTAAATAACATCGTTTTAAATAAATATTTTTCCTATACAAATTAAATACAAGTTTCAGGTTGACATAACTATGATATTCATCGAAATAAGTAAAGCATTACGATACCGTTATCCGATTATGGAATCAGTGCTATAATTACATATGCAAATAACAACGCTAATTGCTCACGCAGGCTATAATCAATTACTTATTGCATCAAAGTTGCTCTAAACGCTACTAAAATCTGATTAATAAAAGGATAAATCACAATCATGGCCGACCGAATTTTCCTAATCCAGACCCCGAGGGGGAAGAAAAGGAGAGGCCGTAGCGAGATCCCGCTAATATTTCATAAGAGCCTCTAGAAACGGTACCAAACCCGGTCTCGGCGTTTTTCCGCAATTACATTCTAACTTCTGCGTCTGTCCATTAACCGATAACTCGAGAGCTTTTGTCGTGCAGCGGCGGGAAGTGAGCGAGCCCCGGACTTTCCTCTCGGGGCCGTAAGCCTGCCAAACGTTAATCACGGATAAATACTGCCGGACAACTTAATCGTTTTGCTCGGCGGCCGGCGCAATTTGTTAGCAGATAATCGCTCGGAAATTATTACGAAATCAAGATCCCGCGCGCGAGAGCGCTCACGTTTTCTCTGGCTCCCCCCTCTCCCCCCAGCGCCATCTTGTGTACACATCGCGCCTACAAAATGACGGCCGGCCTAATCGGCTCGCTAATCGTCCGACGACCCGAGAAGCGGAGGCTCGTGAATAATAAATTGCGCGAGGCCCGGCGCAAGAAAGTTATAAGGATTTATTGTGATTATTATGACACCTCGGGATTAATGCGCGAGCGCGAGCTCGGGGGTTTATTTCTCTAGTCGTGCGGCGGCGGCTGACCGGAGATCGAGCGGAGTTTACCGGGGGAGGATAAGGAGGAGGAAAAGGTCGATCGGCTATCTCATCATCACCGGGGCTTTTGACGTTGTCGGTGCCGTACACTGCCTTGTGTGCTTTGCTCGAAATTTATGTCTATTTAACGATGATAAGCATCGATCTTCTGCTTCGTCAGGAAGTGAACTTCTTCATTCATTGCCTACTTTCCGTTTATTCTTGTTTTAAATAAACAGTCAGTTGGTCATCGTGATTATCAAATTTTCAAATTCGTTAATAATTATACTGTCTTTTTAATAAAAATCTTGACATCGAATTTCTCGTACCTTTCTAAATCTGATATACCTGTAAATTCAAATTATTCATATTCTGAAAATTGACCAAACTAGATGATTTGATGTTTCTGACTGGATATTTACTTTTTATTTCAACAAATTATTTCAAAATAAAATCTTTGATCTCAATAAAGTGTTTGTATAATACGAATCAGCCACCAAACCTTACGTACTGCTTATAGATCTGGTCATCATTAAACTTGGTTTGAATTATCTTTGATCATGATTACTGTGATATTTGGAAAAAATGTAAGAAACAGATTCATTTTTTGTATTTACATCGTTTGCATCGTTTGCATTTACATTGCATATCGTTTTTATATAGTATATAAGATTAACATGGGGATTGTGCAGAGAAGTGTGTAAAGACTCTTCAATTGCGGGACAAGATTTATTCCTTAATACATCAGACATCACTTGTGATATATATATGAAATTTACATTTGAATCTATCAGTCGTTTTACTTTGCAACCAGTTGTAAACCAAAACGATTTTGATACACTCTTCTGACGAGTGCGACCAAAACTGCTCACATTGGAGCTTTCAAAACTACTCTGCGCTCTTTTATAGTTTCTTCTAAATTAATTTTTGTTATTTCCTCTATCTACAAATGAAAAAAAATAAGAATATTCAACCAGCAAACTAGCATCTCTAATGAATACGTATCTCGGGGCATCCGGAAAAGCGACTCTTAGCCCGGCGAAGCGTGAAAGGCCCGAAGGCCCGCGCAAAAAGATGAAAATCATCGGTTTGCATCGGCGCGCGGCGCAAACGAGCGCCTCGCTCTCCCCGCGCGCGCGCTCGGCCGACTTTAAACAAACACGTCTGCATCTAATTCGCCGGATCGCAAGAAGCCCGATTTCCGCAGCTCATTATCCTCTCCCTCCCTCCTCCGTCATCCTCCTCGGCTCGGCTTTTCTAAAAGCGCCGCAAAAAGGCGGGCCCTCCTCCCCTGCGCGCTTTTTCGGCGACTCCGGTTTCACGCTTCGCTCGGTGCGCGCCGCTTTTTTTTTTTTGCCGCGCGGCCGCTTAACAAAGTCACACTCGCGGCCGGACCCTCGGCCCGCGGAATCCGCGCGCGCTCCTCTCTCGCCGGCCATTCGTCCTCGCGGCTCGCGCGCGCACAAAAACTCGCGTCTCCAGAATTCCTCGGCCGAGAGCGACGAGGAGGAGGAGGAGGCGGACGGCGTATATATCTCGGGCTCGGACGTCGCTCAGTCTCCCGTCCACCTGCGCGATCCTTCCGTCTCTCTCTCTCTCTCTCTTTCGCTCTCCCTCTGTCGCTGTCCGGCAGGCGAGTGCGAGATCCACGGGCGCTACCGCTTTTTGACGTTTTTCTCGTGTAATAGCCGCTGCTCCCGCGGACGCGATTCCCCCGGTTTCTGATTTTCTGCCTGTCCCCTGCGCCTTGCCGATCGCGGGAGCGCACCTCGAAAGTGTACGCGCCGGGGACGATTGTACCGATCGGCTAACCGATGTCAGTGTACGGACAGTCAACGTGGCATGATTAAATTTTACCTTCTTTACCTTTTGGCAATCTTACTTTTGGAGATTAATGGAGTATAAAGAAAACAGTTTGTAATTCTTTCCTTCAATATCTAGTTTTCTGTGAATAAGATAATTCCTGTTTGAAAGAAGGCATGAGCTTGTAAGTACGATTTAAATTGATTTGCGTTGCGTTTTCTTAAACAGGAATTCATTTTTGTTTTATCGATTGTTAAAAAAAGTTTTTTATGTGAAGACGAAGTGTGCGTCTGATTTAGTTTACTAAAAATATTCTTCAAATATTTAATTAAGGAAATAATAAAAAAGAATACTCTTATAAATTTGGGTATTTGCAAATAACAAAATCTTGTTTCGAGATGCAATTTTTAGATAGAAATAAATAAAACAAGAATACAGAAAATAAAATATAAACAAATTTACAATACTAATTAATCATTTCATAAGTAATTCTTTAGACATAAGTAGAATAAGTAAACCTACGAATCCACCAAACTATAATTTGTAATTATTTTTGAAATTTGTATTTGAATGTAAGGGCTTTTGCCCATATAATATTGTATAAATAAATAAATAAATAAATAATTCCAGTTTTTTAGAATAGGAAAAATCTCTGGTGAAACTGATGAGTAAGATAAAATTTATAAGAAAACCTGATTCAGAATGACCTTTGGTTATTAAAATAGTCAAATATGATCACCACTCATTTCGTAGGTTTTGACACCAAATTTATCACTTCTGCACCTCCTAGTCACCCTGTTGATCGTGTAACCCTCATCACCAAAGTGATTAAAGAAAACTTTCCACTACACCTATCTATGTTCCGGATGTGCTCAATGTTGCTCAATTCTCCTGATCACCTCATATATGACTCCGCCACAGTCTCAAAGCTTCCGTCATTAAAAACTAAAGTAAAAAACTGTACGTCACCATAACTACTATTATAAATAATCGAGTTAATTTAATAATACATAAACTATAGTTAAGTTTCTCATTCCTAATTTTTGATGAATTATTTTTAAAGTGAGCCGTCTGCAGATTTAATTCATTAAAACTTGGACACCGACATAATGAAACTCAGATGCTAGACGTCAGGCTAATTCCTTAATAATTTTATCAATTACTCGGAACATTCCTCTTAACGGGCGTTTTTCTCCCGCTTATTTTTCTCCCCGTTCCGTCTGGATCTCTCGCTCTCTCCAGGGGAGACGGAGAAGGGAGGCGATCGAGCAGGCCCTTATGTCGAGGTGGCCGGCGCGCATTGTTTTTACGCCGCGCGGCCGGCGCGCGTTGGCACATTAAAAATGTATCAATCTCCCGTGGGACCGCTCGCTGTTTTGCGAGGCCAGCGCACGGCCGCGCGAAAAGGCGGCTCCGGAATTCTCTTTAGCAAACTCCGACTGCCGCCTCCTAATCCGACGTCAAACCTTTTCTTTATGTGAATGACTGCCAAATAGCAATAACGAGTTTTCAGTTTATTCGAAGAGGTCCAGGTCGTTTCTTCTTTAAGGTAGTTTTAATATTGCACTATTATTAGATTGCGATATAACAAATTATTATTTAGCATAAAAGACTTCCTGAATATGCTCGAAGAAATGTCTATTGTTATGTACTTTGGTCATTTAAGTAAAAGTAAAGTAAGTAAACTTTTTGTTGCTTTCTAGTAGTAATAATAAAATAGAATTTTAGTACTAGTTTACTCATGATGATAAATTAAATTCATTCCAATAAATTAATAGATATATTACACCATGCGACGTCACGATCGTAGTAAATTTTATTTAGCTCTATCTTTGTGAATAAACATTGAATTGAAAAAAGAAAAAGTACGTGTCGATTAGTTTTCAATATTTTATCAGTTGGATATAAAGGAATTTTTCACTTTTCTTCCCCATTAAGCGAATAACGAACGCTACGACAATAAATAAATAAACAATATTCATTCATTATTCCTCAAGTGCTAACCCTTACCTACGTCACTTTCTTCCGCCCATGAGTGTTCGACAATTAAAATTTAGCTACTTCCGCTATTTAACTACAATCAGTAGCATAACGCGATTAACTTGTGAATCACAGCAGACATTAAACTTCACCGTAGATCACCGTAACATAGATCCTTTTAAGCAATAAATTAACTCGTTGAGAGCGGGACAAGCGTGGAATTCGGCAAAGCGGGCGCTTCTATTTTTTCAGGCTCGCGAAAGAATGCCGGGGAGAAACGCGCGACAGGCCGACATAAACCTGGTCGTCCGGGTCTCTATACCACTCCCCGAGCGGCTCGATCGCGCGGCAGCGGTCGCTCGCGCGATCGGCCCTTTTCTTCCTTTGTGCGCCTCCTCCCCCCCGGCAGCAGTCGCTTTGCGCGCGGCCGTTTTTGCCGAAAGCCGCGCGGGCGCGGCTCGAGTTATCGCTAACAAGCGGTTCTCCCTGTGCGCGCGCGCGCGGCATCGGCGGAATTGTGATGCGGCTGACACTTTAGTGATGTTGCCTGCCTCGTTTTCGGAGGGGACTGCAGCCGTACCCTCGCCATATTCGGCGCGCGCGCTCCCGGCGGATGCGCGCCGCTGATAAGCGAGCCGGGGGCCCGAAATGAGCCGCGTTATGCGGAATAAAGGATGACGCGACGACGGGTGCAGCGGCCTTTTTGCGCCGGATAAGCGGCCGACTCGCCCGCGGGATCTGACGCTTCGAGCCGCGGCACGCGCGGACGAGGCCGCGACGCGAGGGATCGAACCGTGTGCTAATGGTCTGCCGCGCACGCGAGCACGGCCCTCGTCGTTATCTTGTTTCGCTTTTTTCCTCCTCGTTTTCCCGCAGCACTCGTGCTGCCTTTGATCGCCTCGGAGATCATCATGCTCAACCTGCCTTGATTAACGTTGCCACGTTGAATTGATATTTGTTTCACGCAAACCTCGCGTACCTAGTTTTTTAGTCGGCTTTTTTTTCGGCAAATGGTGATTAAGCTTGTTATTACTCAAAATTTATTGAAAAATGAGCAATTATGAGAATACGCGAATCCATTAAAGTTTAAAAATTTGAAACTATAATTCACTTGCAAGAAAAATTATGTTATCTTCGGAAAGAAACCCGTGCAGATCTGATAAAAATGTGTCCCCAGACGATTTTGTTATAATCAGGCAGGAACAAATTCTCTAAAGCATCTTTAAAATTGTCATAGACCTATTGTGATAAAATGATATTTTTTTTCGCTTGATGTAAGCATCAACGTTGCAGTGAACGTTGAATTTGTATGTGATAAAACTACATCACTATACCTTATATGTTTTTGGTATCGCTGATTCTGATTTCAGAATGAAGGTCGTTTGAAGGTCAATTTCCATATTTCAAAAGATTACAAAAGAAGCTTTTTGACTCCAGCTTCTAAATGGAGCGAAAAAATGTGCGTTCAGACGTTGTTTTGTCCATGGATCCAAATGACCTCCAGAGGTTACCACAAGGAAATTCTGAGGTTTATTTCTGAATTTCAAATGAAAATGGATGTCGCTGTTAAACGAAAGCAAAAAAGCGTGTTTTTGCAAGCTTGATCCAATGTTTGCATGTGTCTTTATACAAGTGCATAAGCATCTGCGTATTTGTTTGTGTGTAATGTTGTTTTAACCCATTTTTAACATTGTCCAAGATCAATGACGTAGAGATCAGTGAATGATCCCTAGTGTGTTTTTTTAGTATAACCTACTATTCTACAACATTCTATTTTGATTGTATGTCAAATTTTAATTTTGTATAAAAAACTTGCAATTGAACGTAATATACGTGTCTAGTATTATAATTAACGATGTATCCCCTTTCTCCTACATCTTGGTACTTACGGATTACCATAAATTTGATAAATATACTTCATAAGAATGAAGTTCATATAAGTTAGGTAATTGAAATTCATATAAGAAAATTTACAGACATCGTCTTTAATGATCCTTCAACGATCCAATTCCTTTAACATCCCTCCACGCGATTTCTGCAAACTTGAAAATTATTTCAACGTAAATAAAAGACGATTCAATTCTCGCGGTCCTCTCCGGGCCCAACGGGGCATAATCGATCTCCAGCTTTTTTGCCGAGACATGCGCGGACTTCACTCCTTGCATTTCGGTCGAAATTCCATCGACCTCCACCGCCTTCATTTCCCATTCTATTATTTTTCTGCCGTCCGCCCTAGCGAGCTGTCTCGTCTACCCTCGGCGCATCGCGAGTCGCCTTTGGCCGAAGCCGACGGCTCGCCGATACAAATTACGCGGCGAGGGCCGTTTTCGCCTCTTTCTTGCGACGCGCCTCTCTCGTTTCGACGGGAGAGATTCCGGCCGACGCTCCCCCCGGAGTGACTGATGTTATCATTGAGATCCGCGCCTCCTTTTTTACCCGCGCGAAAACGACCCGGTGTTTTACGTTTTCGAGGCGTGTACACTCGATTGCTCGGCCTCCGTCGACGGGCAAACGCGGAAAAGTTTTTCAGTTTCGTACGAATTTTATGAGATTTGCTGAAAGGCTAATTTTTTTATTTTCTTCTTTTTTAAAGGTTGCGATAAGAAAGCATACTCTGGGTATAAAGTTTACTGATTGATAAAGCGTGATGTATATTGTGTAAAATTAATATAAGATACTCTCTAAATCTCATTCAGTGATATTTCACTAACTTTCAGTTCAGATCAGGGCAAATCAGTGAAAGTGACCTGATCTGAACTAGAAAATCAGTGAAATTCACTGAAATTCACTGAAAATTAGTGAAATTTCACTTAATGAGATTTAGTAAGATATTATAAAAAAATCTGATTTTTTTTTTATTATTTAGTGTATTCAAACTTTATTACACATTCATTTTAGTAATTATCAGAAAATTTCTTTCTCACATAATAAATTCATTCGGTTTCTATAATTCTTTAAGTAGTCTGGTTTATGAGCTGGTTTCAAACTGAAAGTTTGTTTTCAATTGCCTCCAATCTCACGAATAAAACTGATCATAATTAAAGATAAGAAAAATTTTATTTCACAAAAGCGAGAATAATTAATAACGTAATTCTTTCTTCGAAATTAAAAAGGAAACTGAAGTATATAATGGATTTATTTCACTTCGAAATTACCATAACTCTTTGCTTTTCTTAACACGTAAATGCCGTTACTCGAATCAAGCATGAAAGAAATCAACACTTGATATCTACAGCCGAGTGTGCGCGGACTTCTTACCCGTAGGCACCTACGAAATAATGCATTCCAAGACAGTAATTTCGCGGCAGTAAAACGAAAACGCGCGTATAAAATTTAATTTGTAAAAGCGGCGATAAATAGATCAATACAAAGCTGATCGACTTTTAACGACTTTAAAGCGATATTAGAGGATAAAAATTTAACAATTTATGGATGAAAGTCGACGTAATTAAAGCGTCCGCAAAAATGTGCTGAAAATAATCCGATCCGTTATGGAAATTAACATTTTAGGCCATCGCAGGCCCTGATTGTCGCAGTACGTTACTGACAATGAAATAATGATCATTGATTTTTCTCAGAATTTATAAATAAAATAAGGAATTTCAGACCTACTGTGTTAAGCGCTGTTCAAGTAGGAATAGAGCCACAGCTTCTACCGCCTTCCCAGATCATTTGCAACCGAAAAATAAAATTCTTATACTAGGAGGGCATTAATTTACCAAAATAATAGTCCTTCCGCCATGTCCAATGTATGGTTACATTTAAATTATTAAAAGAGCAGAAAAAAATTTAATGTAAAAAATAAAAGTCTTTTCCAAATAAAGCGATTACATGGCATTTGTTAATTACTTAATAGTATTATATTGAATGAAAAAAATTACATACGTTAAGATGAATTTTATCATAAAAATACTAAATCTGTATTTTTAGTATTCAAAATTAATAAAACCTCGAATTAAAAATAAAAATATTTCTGGTTCTTTTCACTATTTGATTTTAGCCTTAAAACCTCTAATTTTCATAAATTATGTTCTTTTAATGACAGAAAAAATGTTCTCACACTCTCCAATTTCTTAATAAATACGACAAATTAATGTATCTAAATATATAAAAATCTACGTATAATAATCCTTTTCCCTTGACACTGATTTCCCAAACTCTCTTGACTCGTACCTCCTTAGCTCTACACATTAAAAATAAATGTTGTCCAATTCACCGACTCGTGTTTCCTGCCTCGAGAAGAAAAAGCAACTTGCAACGAATTCCAAACTTATTAGACCGAAATTTATGTAAAGCCCGGTCATCGGATCTCAAAAATCCATTAGCGCGCGGCCGCTCACGCACTTCCGCTGCGGCGAGAAAAGCGAGAAGATCGATGAACGGGCAATAAACGCGAGCCCGCGGCGGGGCGTCCCGCTTTTAAAGAAAAAAAAACTAAGCGGGAGGAGGCAGGAAAGAAGGAAAAAAAGAGGCGCGAGGATGCCGGGCGCGCGCTTTTACGGCTTTTCTTGCGGCGCTTTAAAACCGGCCTGTCTCCCTCTCATGGTAATTTCGCTGACCGCTTAATCGCGCGGAAACTTTCCCCCGGCGCCCGTAAAATCGGGACGCGCGTTTATTGTTTCGCGCTCGGCGAGAAAAGTGATTTTCTTCTCGCACGCGCGCGAGCGCGAACGCCTCGCGCGGGATTATACGAGCGCTGAAATTGCCGCGGGAAACTCGGTGCTCTTTTTTTTTTCGCAGGGCTGCACGACGGGTATGTGTATAGCGGACCGCCGCGAACGGAAGTCGGACTTGCGAATTCGTCGTAATTGCAGCCGTTGCGCCGGACGGCGCTTTCGACACTCGCGCCGCTATGCAGATCCATCGGGGCGGGCGAACGGAACTTGAAATTCTTTGCTGTAGCTTGGAAATCAATTTTTTTTTTAGTTTACTGAAATATTATTTAATTGAATAAGAGAGGACTCGAGATTTCATTCACGAAATCTTACGAAATTTTCAATATTTGAAATAAAGATTTATTTTGATTATCTATATTATAGATTGAAATTTTGTATTCCCTTTCTCAATAATAACTTGCCACTTTTAAAATGTAGAAATTTGATTAAAAAAGAAAAGAAACATATTGAAGAGAGTGTTTAATTATTTTAAGCAGTTCACATTGGAAAATCGTTATTTCTTCAGAAATTAGGACATTTAAACACAAATAAAAACTACGATTTAATTTAAGTTAAGAAAAATCTCTCAATTTATGAATGTAATTCCTGTCAAATTGAAGATCATTTTCTTTTCTTTTTGTCTGCTTTTGGTTCAATTTCTACTTCTTGCAGAAAATGAGTTATTGTTAATAAAAGGAAATATAAAATTTTAACCTACAGCATCAAAATAAATCCTTGAGATTTTTAGTGCTAAAACATTCCCCAAAATTGCATAAGCATCTGTGGCCCAAATCTCATGTGCCCTCCTAGTGAGTAAAATATGTTGAAAAGAAAGATATGCGATTCATTGAAACTCGTGTAAAACTATTTCGTTGCACTTTCTTAATTTAATGAGTGTAATATATTTGACTGTTAATTTTAGAGAGAAAGTAGAAAGTAAAGGACAAATAAATTTGTGGGACAATATTTTTCAAGAGTTGTGCAAAAAACTGAAGTTGAAACAATTTATAATTCATCAGTTATTTGTCTTAGAGAGCTTGAATTTGATAACGACACGAGATCGAAAATTAATAGCACATTACATAGCTAATGCAGAATATATAGATTATTGAATCACGGGGAATAAGAAGACGAGAGCAAAAATCAGTTTAGTACAATGTACCTATAAATAATAAATTTTCTTGACGTGCACACATCATATTTTCTAATAGAACATTATGTAATATTTATTTCAAATTAGTTACTATTCGTAACAGACTATTATCACAATTAATTAAAAAAAGATTAGAACTTCATTGAATAGTCCATAAATTATTGTATTGTGATCACGCCTGCACAAATAGAATAGAAATAGAAGTCACATGCAAAATGTCGCACATTTCGCACCTGGCGTAGTAAAAAGTTGTTACAGTCAAGTTTACATCCACTACTCCGCGCGATAAAATATTATCTTAAAAATCGCAAGCTCACATCGCACCTTCCGAGATAATTATACACGTCTTTATTTCTCAGTGTTTTTCTTTTTCAACCAAATAAAACAAAGTACATTTGTTCGGCAGCGCTGTAATGATAATTGCAGTAACTATCTTTTTATTGACTGTTATTTAGCAATCTGACTCTCAATTGCAATTCGCAAATCATTATAACAGAATAATTATAACGCTTATAAACGCAGTCGGTGAAACTCGCGCTTGCGGCACACCGCGAATAAAAACCTAATTACTAAATAATCGCAAAATAATCGCCAAATGCAATTTCCCTCCACTTGGCGCCCGCGTCACCCGCCGTACAGTCCTCCTTCTATACATATATACATATCCCGCGAAAGTCGCGTTCTCATATCGATCTCGGCGGGTCGCGGCGAAAAGGGAATATAAATACAAAGCATAATTGTGATCGCGAGGTAATATGAAATGCACTCCGCGCAGTCAATTACCGGCGCGTTTTTCCTTTATTATTCATCCGGTGCGGCGTGCGGTTGCACAAAAGGCTCGCCTCGTTATTGCCTTTAATTGTCCGCTCCGCCGCGGATTATTCCGCAAGGATATAGGGTACTTCCAGTGCCGGGGTGTTGCGTCATTTATCGGCGCGAACGTACATATATCGAGGCGTATTACGCGCGCGTCGACGCGCGGCTGCGGACGTCTTAATTTATGGGGGGGAAAAAGGCGGCCGTTTACTCGCGCGACCGAGGAAACGGGGCGAAATTGTAAAATTGCTTTATGGGTTAAGGCGAGGTTGCCCATGAATTTTAAACAAATGGAAATTGCACGCGTTTAAACGGAATCAATTAGCGAGCGCTTGCTTCTGTCATTTTTCTTCAGCGTGAATTGCGTTTGAGATTATTTAAGAATTCATGAATAAAAAAATCCGCGGTCTATTCATTGTTATTAGTATTTCTAGTGTTGTGATCGATATAACTGCCTTTTAATTATTTTGCTTATTATTGTTTATTTAATAGTAACCTCCAAAAAGAATCTTTGCATGTAAACTACAGGTCTTACTTAAAATTAAAAATACTTTATTATTTGATTAATCTCTTTATAACATGGTATTTTCATTATCTTTAGCATTTTCTGTCGAGATCTAGAAATTACTAATAGTGGATGGCAGACTAACTAAAATATGTATAACGTTAGAATATATTATAAATTCTTTATATTCATCAAGAAATTTATTTAATACACAATTAAAAAAACTAAATTTTGAAATTATTTGTTGATTTGACCTCCAAAAAGAATCGATCAATCTAGAATTTAAAAAATTATAAAATTATTTATTGAGCAATTAAATTTTCACCTACAGTTCTTTTAAGTATGATTAAAATGAAATAAATAATGTGAGCTTGATTAATCAACAATAAATTTGAATTTACTTAGTGAATTCTCTGCGCTGGAGAAAAGAAGAGTCAAGATTGTAGGAGTAAAGGGGTCTAAACGGTGGCGGCGCCTTGATATGCAAAATCTGGAATTTTCACAGAGTCCGCGAATTCTAAAGATCGGGGGAATGGAGAGATGCAGGCTAAAAAGTCGAGCGGCAAGAAGTAGGTGGCGGAAAGAAGTGGCTTGTTGGTATTCTGGTAATAGCGGCCATTTACATTGGCTTTTAACGTCCCCAAATGCAAATCGCACATTGTTTCTCGCGACCAACGCGACCCCCATCGATGTTCCCCGATCCAGTTTGGTCCGATTAAATTCTTGGGGTTAAATGAATTTACTTTTTATTGAAAAATTTCTTAACTGCATTTTTTACAACAATGAGAAAATTATTATTTAATGTTTAAAATATTATTATTTAAAGAAGGAGTCAACATTGATTTAAGTTATATATTTTTTAAGAATGCTTACGGTTTTACAAAATTTTGTAATAATGTTTAGCTATTGTTGAATGGTATTTTTAGAAACTTTTCACCGGTGCAGATCTTTATGTATTCTTCTTATAAACTGGATTGTTTCCTGAAAAACAGTATAAAAAATTATTCAATAAATGCTTCATAATTTTATAAAAGTGTGTTTCGAATAATTAAAATAAATTAATAGCGTAATCTAAAGAGCACTAGTTTTTCAATTTGTATTAGAACTGTTAAATTTAATAATTTTTTTACAAGATAATTATTATACATCAACTTACCAAGGCTACTTTTGCCAGATCTATTTTTAACTTTTTCTTGTCTTTAGCAGATTCATCTGAAATGAATTATTAATTTAATAAAACGTTAAATATAAACATATATTCTAATAAAAAAGAAAATTTAAGTTACATTTTAATTTACCATATTTCACTAGCTGGGACTGAGCAATTGCCATCATTGTTCATTTGATCCTGGCGATCTACTGACGGAAGTGTAATAAAAGCACACATTTTGAAAAAATACAGTGAAGAATCACTATTTACTAGAGAGTAATTGAAAAAGGCAAACACGTTAGTGCAAATTACTATAAATTCAATTCAATTCACTATTTATCCGCATCAATTTAAAATTTTAATGAAACTTTACCTGCATCACTCGATTCAGTTACTGTAAATAACGCAGTTAATATAACCACTATACAAGGTAACAATAATATTGAAGCTAAACCTCTCATTGTTAAAACTTGTAAACTGATTTCCTCAATAGCGTCAGAACAACTGAGCGTTTTGCAGTATAAGGAAACTCACATTCCTGATTCTAAACTTCGATTTTAATTAACTTGATATTGTAAGTGGTAAACCACTTAATAGTGCTATATAATTGTGTCATTCAATTAATAACGTGACTCAAAACGAATATAAGAATGAGAGTGCCTATTAGTATTTCTTTTCGTTAAAGTAGGCTATATTTGTTCCTCTAAAATATTTAATCACGTTATCAGAGAATTCCGTTTATTAGTAGTACATTTCGATACAACGTGTGCAAGGCGCAATTTTATGACGTCGAGGTTACGGCGGCGTGCGCAAAATCGTGTCTGCACACGGCGTATCGAAAAAGTAGATAAGGAATTCCTAGAAAAAAAAAAAACATTTTTCGAACTATTTTATACTGAGCTTAATAAGTGCTATATGTCATTTAATAAATTTCAAAATATTGATAATAAAATTATTAAAACAAATAGTTCCCTACATTACCTATGTCTCTAGGAATTTTTGGCTTGATAATGTAGTCAGTTGCATCTATATACTTCCTTAC
>JAXIUT010000048.1:15819211-15832214 GCA_035586675.1 Eurytoma californica | reverse complement strand
GGATAAAAATGAGTAAAAAATGTTATATACTATTAATATATAACATAAATATAATTTTTAATCTGAAACTTTTTTTTTCTCGGGTAAATAACTAAGAAAATCGGTTATATGTCCCATAGTCCCTTAACAAAGTTATGTAATGTATAAATTTGGAGAACAATTATACAATTTAAAAACTTTATATTAAACTATTATGCTCTATAATATACTCTATTTAAGTAAACCAAATTTAAACTAAAATATTAAATTCGTGTCAAAACATTTTGAATTTTGGCGCCACCGGATGTTTAACCATTATTCAATCAAATCTCTTTTTTTGAGGCTACACAACATCCTGTCATCGTTTTTTTTTAGTGGAAAATTTATCATTATTCACAAAATTTTTCAATGCCAATGTGTTTATAAGGCTTTAAAGAATGTGCTACATTTTTTAAACATTTGTATTATTTATAATAAAACGATAAGTGTGTAAATTTGAGGTAAGAAAAGTTTGGTAAAAAATGGGCTTTTTCCCCTTTTAAACAACGCTAGTTGGAGCACTATATATTTTTACCAGACACTACTATAATATCATATCCATAGAGGGACAATTTCTCTTTAAGATGCTGTAGTGTTTTTCAAGTAATTTATTTTCTACAAGACATAAGCTTCTAAACATAGAGGCCTACAAGAAAAGCAGGTTATATCAAACATTGACAGTTTAGTACATATTGGCGAAGATGCATACAAACAAGAAGTTTACGCCTCCAGAAAAATCTTTAAACAAAAGCATCCCAAGTAACTCTAAATTTTTCCTCTCACAACCTCCATTAAAATTAGGTTGAGAATGAAGATCGGTACGAGTATCGGGGTAGCAACATCGCATCGAGCTGCGCGCGATCGTATCCGTAAGAGCCCGAGCGCTTTCAATGGGCTCGAATTCGCTCGCTCGTAAAAGATATTCGAGAGATTACCTCGGCGCGCTTTTACGAGCTTTACGAGCGCGTGCGCCCCGCTGCCGTCTCCTCCAGATTATTTGAGAAAATGGAATATCTTTTACGGAATGGCGGAGGCGCACTCCCGGGCCCTTCGATTTTATAAGCTCGAAATCGCCCCTCGTCGAATGCAAACCAGCTGGAAAATCGTAAAGCCAGGTCGAGCTCGAGCGCCAGCGCGATCTAAGCGCGCTTTTATTGCGGCTTCCGGCAGTGCCGCCCTCGGCTCTTGAAAAATAAAACTGGGAGAAGTTAACGCTGCCGTGGAGAAATGTCAATTTCGCTACTTTCTTTTTCTGCGAAGTTTTAAATTGTTAGGAGCAGCAATTACGCTTGGGTATGCAAACTGAGTATGCTTCGGCGTACTTCCTATTGATCACAGTCTATACTTAACATATACGATAAATAAAACATGTTCTTATTATCATTTTAGATATGATCGGCATGCAAATAATAGCCTCGTGTTGACTTTAGAAGATGTCAAAGATTTCTTAGTTTGCAAGACCATAACAGTCATAACATTTTTTATCAAAACAGTCATACTGCGTATAATCTTCCTGTAAGCAAAATATTCTTTCTGTAAGTACTTATTACTTATGGCTATAATAAATAAGTAGGAGTAATTATGGTTCTCAATTTAACTTCTATGAGTAATAACCCTGGTAGCACAATCTGATGCACTCGCGATTGAGCAGAACGTGCATAGTCTGCTTCGTCATTTTAGTGTATATCTGTCAGGTAAAGATTGCGTCAAATACAAACTACAGAATTGCATCAGACTTACAGTAGTGAAATTGCAAATAGGGGGTTGATATTTTTGCACTTGTCTGCCCATCAGAATTGCGATAGAATTGCAGCATAAGATTATGTCAGACACTGCCAGTAGAATTGCAACAGACTTGCATTACTAAATTGCATTTAGGGGGTTGATTTTTGCACTTGACTAGCTATCAGAATTGCAACAGAATTGCAGCCCATAAATTGCGTCAGCTACTAAATAGCAGACATGCAGCAGACTTGCGCCAGCAGAATTGCTTTAATAATTAAGTATTATACGCGAATTTATGTCAAAGCAATTTTTTACTGTAAGTCTGCTTCAATTCTGCTGTTCAGTGTCTGACACAATTTATGTGCTGCAATTCTGATGGTCAGGCAAGTGCAAAAATATCAACCCCCAAAATGCAATTTAGCTACTGTAAGTCTGCTGTAATTCTGCTGTTCGGTGTCTGATGTAATCGTCTGCTGCAATTTTGCCGTAATTCTGATGGCCAGGCAAGTGCAAAAATATAAACTCCCTTCATGCAATTTAACTTCTGCAAGTCTGACGCAATTCTTGTGCTTGAAGATTACGCAATTTCTTATCGTCAGAATTATTATAATCTACCTACGGAAACAGACCACGTAATATCTACTGCAATTTAAGTATTTTTCAAAAAATTGCAGCAGACTTACAGCAGAATTGAAATTTGTTTGCTACCAGGGAAGATAACAAAATAATGATAGACATTCATTTCGCTGTACATACATTGAACATATAAACAAACTATAAATTTATTTGTTTTTTGCTGCAGAAATGCATAAATGTATTAGAAAAGTTTCCCGGTAAAATTGTTCGGAAGTAAATAATTTTTTACATCTTTGTATTATTTCTAGAATTTTAAATAATACAAATTCATTTTTGAAAATATAATAAAAGTATCCAATTTTACTTCGACAATTTTTTCACGAGGTAAAATTGGATACTTTCATAAATTTCTAAAACATTTTATTAGAAAAAATGTTTAGCTGGCTAAGTCGCAATCTAAACTAAAAACAATTCTAATAATTTTATTTTTTGTGTTATCTATTTTTAATAAACAATTTACAAAACGTATTGAGTTTTTCTCTAACTTCTTAAAATTTTATTTTTATTATTTCAGTTATTCGATAATCGAATTATAGGGTAATTTTGAAAAGCGCGCCGGTATTCGGTTTACACTCACTGGATGGCGCTACTAACTCGTGTACTTTCTCAGCTACGTTTTATTTCATGCCCACGTTAGGCTTCCTCGTGGAACAGCTGATCGGGAAACATTGGTGTTTTGTTTGTTTTCAGTGCGTGTTATTTAAAGAATATTACTTTTAAAAATGAAGAATGTGTAACTCTTTTTAAAGTTTAGACAAGAGATGTGTAATGTGCAAGTTTTTACAAAAGATTTAACTATTGTATGTGAGGTTATTTCCCTTTAAATTATTTTCAAACATGTAAGTAAACATTTAAACAACAATCCCTGCTACAACACATGATTTATTGCAATAGCTTATATCAACAATTATTCATTGTTAATCAAATATTTCGATAGTTTTCAAGCATTTAAAATTGTCAATCTTTGTGTTAACATCAGTTAACGTGTTATAGGTTAGCTTCGATTTATTTTTAAAATTTTAATTTTTAAATTGCTTTTATTTAATTAATATCTTTTTAAATTATTTTAACACGAACGTTCAAAAAAATGTATTTTTTAAATTAGTACTATAAACTATATTTTTTATGATTGTTAAATACTTCATATTTTACATTTTTGTAGGATGTCATTTCATCTAGTAAATACAGAAGAACAAATAGAAATAAAAACAGGTAAAAACTATTTTTTTTTAATTCTGAAATTTTACTAGGTATATATTGTTGATTTTATAATACACTGCCCTTATAGTTATTATCACTATTATTGAATTTGGTCAATAATGCTTAAAAATATAAGGAATATACTTAATATTAAGTTGAATGATTATAATTCTATGAATGTGTTTAAAGCGGATATACGAGATAGTTTACTAAAATTTTATTAATATATCTTTATTAAACCTTATTTTGTTATATGTGCATATCAGGCGTCAACTTGTTTAATTCGTATTAATTATAAAAGGAAAAGATTCCCATGAATAAAATAAAATAAAATAACACATTGAAATAAATAAATAAAAATAAATTACACACTTATTTTATAAAAATTAAAAAATTTCCGTGCCATTGTCATAGTAATTAACCATTTTCGATGTAATTACAATTATAGAAGCATTAATCAATTAATTATATCTACTTAACAATTAATTTTTCCTAAATTACGAATGAGTGAATTTGTACGCATACATTCGTGTACAAACGCATCTTTTCGTATATATATGATCTTTATACTATATAAAATAATATATTTGTTCTCTAGAAAAATTCAACATATAAGGGGAGAGGGCTATATTCGCGAATAATATTCCTTACACCCTCACTAGCAATTGCCAATCCCTCCTTGTTTCACCATATACTATTGTTATTATTTATTATTTTATTAATAATCTTAATGATCTACCATTTATAATCTTACAGAGATTGTTGATTGTTCTGAAAATATTATTATAAAAGAAGAAAAAGATATCTTCCAATCATTCCATAACTATGGTTTGTACAAAAATTACTATAATTTTATTTATGTTTTATAAATTAATTGAACGTTATTTTTTTAGAAAAAAATCAATTTAATGTAAATGATGATTTTGCCTATCATAACAAAAAAATAAAGACAGAAATTTCCGGTACGTGTACTAATGAACAATTGAATATGTTAAATGAAATAACCATATTTTAATATTGCTGAATAAAAATAATACTTTGTAGATTTAGAACTGGAAAATGATCAAGATGTTACCATCGAAAGCATTGAAAATCAATCAACTGCTTTTGCTGCTAACAACACATCAGAAAACAGTAAGTTTTATTAATTTTTTTAATGCATCATTTTTCTAAGTAATTGAATGGGTAGGCTTTAAAAAGTTATGTTAGTTATTCCAAAGGGAGATTGAAATTACGATAAATTTAGAATTATATTATTATAATAAATTATTTAATTTTGTAATAAACATTAATTGATCCACCTTGCAGTGTTAATTTAGTTTTGTTCAAGTTGTTGTGAACACTAAAAATTGGAAGAATAATGAAATAAAAAATTTTTTTTGCCCTCGTATAATGCACTCAAAATAATTATAGTTATTTAAATTTTATCAGGTCCATTTCATGTTTACAAACAGTATTGTAGAAAGTGCAACGCATATTACAACAGACCCGTGACGGATTTACTGAGTAAATGTCCAAAATGCAACAAGAAAATGTTATTCGAATGTCTAATATGTGCTCGCCAGTACAAGACAAAAGGGCACATACGCAGTCATTTGTTTACCAAGTATGATTGTCGAAAGAAGCCGGACTTGCACTGTGAATATTGTGATTACACGAGCATTCACAAGGGTTTTTTGAAAAATCATCTTTTAAAAAAACACATCGGAGGTCTAAACGATTTGAAAGCTTGCTCGAAATGCGGGCGTCACTTTAAACGGCGAACCAATTTGGATGAGCACGAAATTTCATGTGGCTTGCAACCGTACTTGGAGTGTCCTTACTGTGATTTTAAGACCCCGTACCGAATCAGCTTCAAAGTGCACTTAAGCCACCACATCATCGATCCAAAAAAAGGAGCTGGTCTCATAGATGAAAATCTGGAGGTGTTAAATACTGTCCCCAAATGTCCCCTCACTTGGAAACCAGGTAATAATAAAAATTAAAAAAATTCTTTTTATCATCCAATTTTTTTTTCTTATCCAATTGTGTAAGAATAATATCACAGTGTTAGTAATAATTGCAACGAATATAATCTACAATGACGTTAAAAAAATTAAATTTTGTTTCAAATTTTTAATAAAAAACAGCTGACAATTCATTGACACGTAATTTCCTCATACATAATTTCTTGCTCTATTGTATTAAAAATAACATGCGTAAATGAAAAAAAAACAATATTTTTTGAAAGCTTATTTATTAAAATGCTAAGCTATTATTTTTAAAAACAAAATATATAATAGTATATTATAATACAAGTGCGATAAAAGTGATTTTTGGACTCGTGTGGATCACTTATCGCACTTGTATCGTACGATATTTTATAGTACAAAGTGCAAAAACGCTGATTTATTTTACGCTTGCGTGCGATAACAGGCGTTTTTCCCACGGCGTGCTATAAATATTTATTATAAACAAATCATTAACCTTTTATTTTAGGGGATTCAACTGCAGTTATTAAAGAAAAAATGAATCAAAAGTGTAAAAAATATATCGATGTTTGTACGTATTTTTTTTATCATTCTAATATCATTTTTTGATAAAAATTTTAATGAGCTAATAAATAATTATCATGAAGTTATATGTAGATATATTTCCTATACAAAAAAGCAATGTGTAATTAGGTGATGAAAGAGTAATCTGAATTTCTTATATATTTTAATATCAAAACTTGTTTTTGTTGTGGTCCTTGGAAGAATTGGTATAAAACATATTTTATCTCACATTAATTTAATCAGTTGTATGACTATTTTCAATTTGTAATATTTAATATACATCATTTTAACACACGAATAAAATAAGGCAAGTTCCTTTTGAATCGTACTGATAATAAGTAATTTTTGAATGATTCATATAAAAAGAAGAAAGAAATTATTAGCTTGTTAAATTGTTATCAAAATTTTAATCCTCCACAAGTAAATAAAAACCCACCCCTATGCTTTTCTAATTCGGCAGACTGTCGAAACATCATAAAGCTCTATTGCTTCAAATGCAAGGAGACGTCGTTCGTTCGCCGGGAGAAGCTGTCAAAGTGCAAAAAGTGCAACAGTCCGTTTCTCCACGAGTGCGGTTTCTGCACGCGCAAATTCAACACATTCTTCAACATGATGCGACACCTGCGCGAGCGTCACGCGGGCGAGGACTTCTTGAACACGTACATCTGCGGCTTCTGCGATCGCAAGTACTGCAGCTTCAGGATGACCGTGCGCCACGAGAGCCGCTGTGGCAAGTTGTACCAGTGCGACATGTGCCCCTTCAAGGCTGCCGTGCCCAGTCGCATCGAGAGCCACAAAAAGAAGTGGCACACCGTCGAGAACCAGGATAGGCACCATCCCTGCCCCAAGTGCGGCAGGCACATGCGATTCCACGCCGACAAGTCTAACGTCGAGTGCGGGCACTGCCGTTAGACCCGCGCGCACGACTTGCCTAATGTTTGCTAAGAACTCTTTTTTTTAAGTTTTTGATAGTTTTTTTTCATCATTCTGACAAGAAAGCACTTTTTTATTTTAAATGACATCGTGAGAAATACGTTCGACGAGGAATATAGTTATATATTTTAGTTTTTATGTCGACGATTTCTATTTTTATGAATTTCATTTTTTTGGTAGGTATAAGCATTAAGAATAAAAGACCGCTGCCAATAGATTGGCACTTAGCTTCCTCCATCATAATTTTAGACTTCTTTTTCTAAATTTATTAATTTATATATTACATTTTCACTCTATCGCCAATTTTAATCTTTTATCGTTGAACGATTATTTTATTTAAATTTAAATAGAAAAGATTATTAATAATAAATTAAGCAAAGAAAGTATAAAATTAAGTTTGAGGAAACTAAGTGTCAATCTATTTGCAGCTTTTTTTTATTACACTTACATTTACATTAATAACATTTGCAGAAATCTTTGTGAGAAAACATTGTGCCACTTAAATTCGGAGCGTATTTTACACGATTTACCGCTAAAAGTTATAATTAATTATTAAAACCCAGTACAGTAAAAAGACCTCTATAAAAATACACAAATAGATGGAACTTTTTAATTATTTTATATACAAAAAGTTGGTGAACAAACGAAAAAAAATAAGCTATTACAGACCTTAAAAGACCGAACCTAATTACAAAATTTCAAATCGTCAAACTTTTACTTCAGTGAAGTAACTTTTTTCTCAAAAACTGATTAATGACAAATTTCAAAAATTTTATGAAATATACTTCGCCATGTTACTAATAACCATGAATTTTTTAAAATCATTTTAATCATTAATTTCTTAGATGATTTTTTTGAAAAATTACATCTTTCACTATAAAGAACGACGGTAGCTAATCCAATTTTATAAGCGTAGAAAATTAGGTTATTTAATTAAGACGCATTTACAAGTAATTTGTTATATTGATCTATTGTACAAAAAAACAGGAAAAAATGTTTTTTGAAAATTGAAATATCGCCACAAAACTAAAACAAACATTTAAAAAAACGAGGGAGGTAATTTGATATCATAATTTGATCTAAAACACCTCAAACAAACTTTTAACACGTTTTTAGAGAAATTCTCCTTTTTTTACTATTACAACGCTTTCTCTATGAAGAAGCAAAAGAGGAATACCAAATGTATTTATTTTATTTTATTTTTTTAATAATTTTTTTTAATATATAGATACTGTAAAATGTACATGAAATAAAAGAAAGTATAAAAATGTTTCTAGATGCAACTTCTATTATTATTATTATTTAGTATAATATTTATTAAACAATCTATTTATACATCTATCTATGTCTATATATGGGGTTCACTCCCTAACCGTCAGATGGATTGCTGAATTTTATGCCTAAACATAAAATCGGCGGTCCGTATACATATAAGACTACCAGCCCATCTGGGATCTCCAGAGGAGCTGCCTCAAAGCTCTAAAATGTAAGTAACCTTGTTACATAGTTATATCTGGACTTCTTTTCGTTTCTTTTTTCTTCTTTAAAAAGTACAAGCCTTTGGACTTGAGGCCAAAGAAGACTAGGTCTATCCGCAGGAAGCTTACTTCCTTCCAAGCTAGTTGTGTTAGTTGTGAAAACATTAGCAATGAAATCCTTCATTTGTAGAGTTTTTTTAGTGGTGAACCGGCAAGTAACTGAATTAAAAAATAAATTCTTAAGTTTTAATAAAAATAATCATGATTCTCCACTTTGCCCTATCATGTTATACTCTCTTTGTCATTAACCTCAATATTCTATTTAATTATTAATTTTAGTTTAAAGATTTATGAAAAATTCAGATTTTTTGCATAAACAAATATATATTAGACTTAGCCAAAAGAGTAACTTGATTATTATGTACTAATCCTTGAAACTACCACTATTCGTTGTATGCGGAACATTTAGGCAGCTCCGTCTGATTTTTTTTCAATTTAATCATTCACTAATTGTACTAAAATATTCGACAAATTAAAAGTTATTCGGTAGAGTACGATATAAAATCTGTTTGAAAAGTTGCAGTCTATTGTAGTATTAGGTCATCAGTTGATTGAAAAATGTTGTCTGTTCTGTTGGTATATATAGATATAGTCTTCGACGGTGTTTACATTTCTGATACGTGGGTTATTGGTTATGTCGGCTGGCTGCGACCTTAAATATAGCGCGAAAATAATTAAGTTCTGTTATTGAAGCTCTAATTATTTTAAAGAAAACTTATCGCTTATTATAAAAACTGTTTATCTGACATGATTACTTTCACGCACTTACAGGCGTATTCTTTAATTTCCAAGAGTTTCCTGTGTAAACCATACCAAACTTGCGCACGTTTAGTTCTAAGCAGCACCACGGGTATTGCTGCGATCGTGTTTTCGGTTGTGCACATAGCGAATACAACTACCAGAATTAAGCCATTAAATTAAAGAGTTATAATGAAAATAAAATTGAAAATTTAATTACTCGATTTTGAGGTAAAAGTAATAAACAATTTCTGATAATGTAGAAGAGTGAAAAATTCAGAAAATCACTCTATTGGAGTGAAAAATCACTCTTTCAGAAAAAACACAGCCACTCGAAACTCGATTGGCTGTGTTATCACTCGTTTCGAGTGGTTTTTCACTCTTCCACATTTTGAAGATTATGAGGGATATTAAATCATAAATCCAATTTTTAATATGTTCCGATAAATTTCAAGTATAGATGAAAATAATATTAGTCCCTTCAGTAAACTTAAACAAAAATAATTAAATATAAATAAAAAGCAGCTGCCGTTAAAATTTTTCAAACGATTCTTCCAAGCCCCCAGCAGAAACGCAACAGCGAAGTGCGGGTCTCGTAAACGCGCAGCCACGGAAAAATCAAGCCGTCCGCCTCGCCATTCATAAATTCCTCGACTCCGCAGAAAAATCATCGCGGAGTCCGGCGCGCGCAAGAAGCTCACTTCCAGAAGCGATTCACCTTCGGCTCTGTTTGTTTTTACATACGATTAAACGTCGAAAAATCGTCGGCGGGGCCCCGCGCGCCTCGTAAAAACCGGCGCCGAGAGAAAGCGAGCGGTTCGCGCGAAGGGAACAAGGGACGATAAAGGGAGAGGGAGGGGGAAGCCCGGGCAGTTTCAGCCGATAAAACCCGGAGGGAAGAGGATGAGGGCAGCGCGCGCGCGCGCGCACACGAAACCGGCAATTTTCACCTGCGCGACGATTACTCCGGAGGCGCGCGCCCGGCCGGAATTGTTATTTGTTTAACGCAGTTACTGACAAGTGCGCGCGAGCGCGTGCGCCTCTCCGCTGAATGGCGAGGCTGCAGTTACTCGCAGCTCGCCTTTCCCTCGAGTCCCTTTTTCCCGCCGCAGTTTGCACTTGAGCCTCGGTGCGTAACCACCGTGGCTTTATTTGAACTACCGCGGGA
Source organism: Eurytoma californica (assembly GCA_035586675.1). Classification (NCBI taxonomy): domain Eukaryota; kingdom Metazoa; phylum Arthropoda; class Insecta; order Hymenoptera; family Eurytomidae; genus Eurytoma; species Eurytoma californica. The sequence goes on along the minus strand of JAXIUT010000048.1, from coordinate 15,821,724 downwards.
GGATGTTGCTGCGCGAAACTTCTAATGGGGAGGAGAGAGTATTAAATGGGACACTTGAAAGATGATTTACTTACGGGAAAACAACAGTTGAAAAATATGCAATTTTAAAGGAATATTGCCAAGGATGCGAGTGCTTTACAAGGAACGATCGATAAGAATAAAAATTTATCTCATTTTTTGCAAAACTTATTACGTGGTTAGTTATTAGAATAACTAACCACACTACTATCAAGAGACGTGTCAAAAAAATTGCTACGAACATTGTAAAAAATATTACGACTTCGGAGTACTTTTTACAATGCTGGTTAATAATTTTATCCATGTAAAGGAAATTTTTCTTAGAAATTATTTACTTGTGATAAAGGCACCAAATAGTCAGACATTAAATAGTTATCTAAATGGTTAATCTATTATTTCTTTACACGTGTTAATATGTTAAATTTAAATTCTCAAAAAAATGTAAAAACGTTTTTTTTTTATATATACGTTGATCTTTTTACTGTAAAAGTGCACTCAGATTAGAGATGGTAGAGCAGAATGAAACAGCGATATGCTGTACATAATGCTGTATGGATTTCCATAAATTTTTGATAAATAAAACTGCCTTCATCAATTCGGACTCATTTAAGCAAATAATTTATACGATTTCGCATAAACACTGCGCAATAAATATTGAGGGACGTGAAATATGACACGCGAAAATTCCAACGGAAGCGCGGATAAAATTCTGCAGCTGCTTTACGGCTTGGTCATGCAGTCGCCGCCGCAGCGAGGTAATGTAATGCCAAGTTTTCGAGAGAAATGTCATCGTTTAATTAATAGTAGCTTAATATCGAACTCAATCATCGGCGTATTTGCATTGAATAATTGCAGTCTGCGCCTGTATGCACTGACAATTCGCTGGTAACATTGGCGCATAGTACCCATGTGCGTGTGCGAATCGTATTGTTTAAAATGTGTACATAACGAATAATTATAAAATACTATAATCAATGAGACTAGATGAAATTTTGGAGATGCTCGATCTAATTTATGAAGAATACACGAATATCAAATTAATATAATTAATTGACGAGTATATTCGACGCCCGTAATGAGAAAGCTCATTTCATTTTTATCTATAATGAAGAAAAAGCACATACCAGCTTGTTGCAATGAAATTTATCAGCAGATAAATCTACCACGAAGGAATAGCATGAATAAAGCATACAATTTTATGATTTGATTTTTACCTATGTATATGTTAATTCGTATTACAAAAATTTTTTTAATATTTTATCAAAAAATAATACTTTTTCAAAATCTAATCATTGCAGATACATTTAAGTTAACACTATGATAGGAATTGTGAGACCAGCTCATGCCAAAAATCCAGTAACTCCTGCGAAGGGTTCGAGCAACGTAAGGTCTCTGCAAATTAACACGTTTATTGCTAATAAAGTCCCTCGCCGAAAACCCACAAAATCGCAAGTCAATCAATCACGCGTTAACAACATGTAAATTGCCGTCTCCGTCGTCGCCCGTATAGAAACGCGTAACGAGGACCGCACGCGCGTGCTGGGATACGTATATACACGCGCAATACATATAGAGTGACTCGTAATTATCCGAAAATTATCCGAAATTCCCTCGGCCGTCTTCCATCCGCGTCCACGCCTTACTTTGACTCGAGCGTAAATTATGCGGAGGTAAGCAACTTCGTCGTTACGGCGACTGGGGGAGACAACGGGAGAGAAAAAAAATGCCGCGGTGATAAACTGCAGTCAAAGCAGCGTTTTTTTTATTAACGCTACTTCTTCCGTGTAGATGTATTTTAAGTAAACGAGATTGATGCAGCTTTGGCGCATAAAAAAAGTTCCCTTGTAGAACTCAATAATTTTTAATGAATTAAAACAAATAAAAATAAAAAACATGATTTATTATAATAACTATGATGACTGATAAATTCACGCAAATTGTAAAAACACTTAAAATCGAAAAAAAAATTGCAATCGCTTATAATAAACTTACTAAAAAAGTAGATGTGTTTTAAACCGATTTACATCACTGATGCAATTTATTTATAAAAAATTGGGCACTAACAGAATTTTCTTGTAAAATTGATCATGAAGTTCCACATAAAAATTTCACGTAGTCGTAGAACAGTTTGCAAAAATTGTTAGAGGAAAATCACGTAAACTTTTGTCTGAATTGCTCGCGGTGAAAATTTATATGAAAAGCTCTATAAAATATAGGATATTTTCCTATATAAATTTCGGAGCTTTTTATGCAAAATGCACGGAGCTTTGCATGATAACATTTTTATTTCCATGTATAATAATCCAAAATTGACAGCGATTTTCATGTAAAAATTACTAGTATAATAAATCGTTTCGCGTTTAAATTTTTTCATAGAATTTATACGGTGAGCTTTTTCGTAAATTTTACGAAAAATCCCTTTTTCGGCCTAGCGGGCCGGAAGTACCACCTTCCCTCCCGGCGCCCGATCGGGAAGGTCGTAATTCCGGCCTCGC
>JAXIUT010000048.1:15772289-15799563 GCA_035586675.1 Eurytoma californica | reverse complement strand
CTCTGAAACATATTTATTAACAAGTCTCATTGAAAATAAAGCTTTTTAAAAGAATATCATTTTTACATTGCTGTATCCACTATATATATCTGTTGTATGTAGTAATACAGCAATGTGAAAATGATAATCTTTCAAAATGCTTTATTTTCAATGAGACTTGTTAGTAAATATGTTTCAGAGCAAATGAAACATATTTAATGGGGTGGCCCACTATGCCCCGAAGGTTCACATGCCCCACGGCCCGCTATGCCCCGCTCTCCCCTATAGATACAGATTAAAATTTCATTTTTTTCTTTTACATTTTGTTGAGTAAATATAGATGGGTTCGATGACTTCTTACACAATAGTTGTTTGCTAATTCTTAAAAATAGCTTGCGATTATGTTGCCAGTTTCTATAATACGAATACGGAAATGTTAAAGAAAGTCATATTTCAGTAATCATTGTTTCTTTACAAGTGCAATATTTTTACGATGTTTATTCAGGTTCAAGTTTTCATATATTAACTCCTTAACTGCCAAGAACAAACATCATCTTCGTTTCGAAAACAACAAAGATGTTTATTCTCAACAGTCAAAGTAGGGTAAAAAAAAGGAGAAAATCGCAATCTCCGTGATTATTGTTATACAGAAATTTCATGAAGGATCAAATAATTGATTATACTTTACTCTGATATTTTTCGAGCTTTCCGAGCGAATTTCCGCCCAATCACACTTACTTCTGATATGCTCGGCAGGTGAATGTCGTCGTGGGGCCCGATGATGTTGCTGGGGAATTTGCTGAAAATTACAGGACTGGCGGGCGGCTCGAGGTTCTGCTCCTTGCAGTGTCCACTGTAATTCAAGCCCACGCAGGCGAGCTTGTCCATCTGCGTGATTGGCGGCAGGAACGTCACATCCTTCTCGGGTATGACGCTGCGACCCTCCGCCACTATCCTGCGATGTAAAAATATTCCAGGCTTTTGAGTGAGCCCGAGATTTCTTTTTCCTCGAGGTACGGGGGAAAAAATTCACGCCAGGCACAAAATAATGCAAAGAGGGTCTCGCCGAGGTAAACAATCCGAGACAAAGTTGTTGTCGCGCGATAAGATAAAGTTCACTTATCGCTTTTGCCAATAGGTGCAGTTGTCGTGGCGTCATAAATTGAAGTGAAAAACACAGGTACAGCCATTGTTTTATTATGTCAAATGATTAACTTTCTTTACGACGATAATTGAGTAAATATTTAAATGTTACAATTTAGGGACATAAAAAAAGTGAACTTTGCATTTAGATTAATAAAAGTTGACGATTACTTAAAAAAAAAAAAAAAGAATATTTCAACAAATTTGCACCCAAATGGAGCTCATCAATTAATCATCCGGCGATAGGAGGCACTTTTGCTCTCTTTTTATCACAGTGAAATGGGGTCACGGAGAAAGCAGTTCAGTCAGCAAAACGATTTTTATCATCCAAGTGCCAATAATTAGAGTAAAAGTCTTACATCGAAATATGGGTACCAATATCGAAACGCTCTTTTTTTCATTTACTGATTGTCCTTGTAAAAGTAAATTAGAGGACGTGAGTGAGACAATTATTTTGAGGGAAATCATGCCTTCGTCTGAAGAAGGTTTTGTGCAAAATAATTAGGAATCCTTCAGTAACGTTTGACAAATGATTTTAAAAATTTCAATAAAAATTTGTTAAATCACTGAAGTTAAACTCCTAAAAGCAAAATATCAGGATCTCAAAAGAAAACCATATCAACAAATTGTTTATTTTTTCAGCGACTGACCTCTCAACATCAGCTTTTAATTCAAACTCGTTGCCCCTAAAGAAAATATGAAATTATCTTACTTTAGTTGCTCTTTCGCTGCAGTCTTTATTCTAATATCACTACTTTAATCGACATTTTAAGTCACTTTAAGATATCACAAAAAAATGTAAAATAAATACATTAAAGAAAAAACTGAATAGATGCTAAATTAAGTGCAACCTTGTCATCACAATACGGTTTGTTTTTAAAAATAACTCAGCGCAATGTATTCGCGAGGCCCGAAACAAGTTTTTTTTCGGTAGACTCATTAGCGATACGGCGTTGCAGAAAAGAAAAGAAAGATACGCGTCTCGCATACTAAGTATACAGGCGTGTATCGCCGAAGGCGTAGCGCTCCTCAACAGGTTTGTCGGATCGGACGGCTCACCTCTTCGCCTTTTTGAGAAATTCCTCGCCGCCCTCCAGGAATTTTCTCAAAGTGTTCGGCACTCGTGGGTTGAGCACCGAAATCGCGACGATGTCCCCGCCCTGCTTGAGCTGCACGCCCAGCTGCTGGGGGCCGCCGTTTTTGTTGACGAACTGTACGAACCTGCAAGAGGAGTTGGAGTGATTAATTTCGTTGGAGATTAACTTTTATTTCGTCAAGTGCAAATTGAGGAAAAATTTTGTGAATATAGTATATTAATTGTACGGTATATTAATGGAAGTGGATAGTGGACGTTACACTGATAAAAAAGGACTATCTTCTTTTTCGTTTAGGAGTTTCTTCTTTTTCGAATAGGAGCTTGTCCATTTCCGTTTAGGAGGTTTTCCTATTTTTGTAGGAGAAACACCTGGTATATGAATAAGGAGAATTTCCTATAAGTTTTTAGGAGAATTTCCTCAAATTTAAGGAAACTCTTCTGGATTTTTCTATCAGTGTAGTGGATTATTGTGTACAAGTAGGTTTTTTTTTAAAAAAAAATGGTCAATCTGATTGGATTTGTAATTATTACAATAATTTTTTTTTTTTTGAAAATTTAAAATTTTTGTAAATGTCCAAAAACGGTTTTTTTATACTTAGAGTAACAAGTATAGAATGGAATATATCATTTGAGGATTCTTGTTTTTTTTTATAGTTGATCCAATAAGTGAAGCAATTTGATTTCTGAAGGCCTATAAGAGTTACGTTATTATTACGTAAGATAATTCAAAAATATTTGAACATGAATTATGTGCATTTTCTGGTTTTACTGCACTTTAGAATGTTTTAAAACGTTTAGTTATTTTTTTAATGTTTTATGCACCACACATATTTCGATCGATTAAGATCGATAACAACTCAGGAAAGGAATCAAGGAGATCATAAGACAAAAATTGTTATCAGTCTTATATTGATTCTAATCGATTTAAAATGAATTACGTGACTATTACGAATTGACATATTCTTAATGAAATTAAGACAATTGCAACAATAAAATTATTACAAACATTTATAACATTACCTAAATAATAATATCAATATTTTACGCAGAAAATTATTTAATGCGTAAATTGAATAATTTTCAATAAATGAAATTACGATTTGACAAATGAGATTACCCGACATTATGGAATCCTCTACATTTATATATTTTTCTATCGTCTTAGTGAGTTGATCGCACTCAATTACCTACACTTTGATATTACGAAACCCTGTTTATTTCCTTGAGAATATTTTAGTTCTAAAAATTTAATTTAATAAAATAAATGTCGCATATATAGTGCAATAAAATAAACTTGAATCACAGCAACATATTCCTTGAAAATCAATTGCTAACTGTACTTTTCCCTCTATATTTAATTTGGCTTCTCTTTACTTTCCACAATTCATCTTGATGCTTTTATCTCCCCTCTCTCGATGCCCTCTAAGTAAATCCCTAAATAAACGCATACGCAATTTCTTCATTTCTTACGCGACCTTGAAAGTGAAAAAAAAAACCGAGCCTTCCAAGAAACGTAATTGAACAATTACATGAAGTGAACAATTGAAAGGTTGTGTAACACGCATGGTATGTGTATTATTTATTGTAAATTTCTAATGTTTTAGTTATATTTTTTTTTCTTTTATCTCGAAGTTAACGTAAGATTCCTGAGTAACGATTTAATTACGCTTCTAAAAATAAAAACAATATCTTAATGTCCGACCGAAGTAATCAATAGCTTTCGAAGACGCGTATAAAGCCTAAGGGACCTTAGTGCTAGATAGGGTGCGGCTTTTTTGATACGTTAAGGCGTAGTAAATGTTATAAATAAAATCGTAGATTTAAGAAGTGAAAACAAGAAACAATTAATTTTGGATAAATTCACAGCAATTATAGGAAAAATCGTGTTTAAAAAAAGTTCCATGACATTATTATTGTCGCGTGATTTATAGTTAGTTATATTTATCGGAGTACAACTTTCTCCTGTTATTTATTTCGGCTACAGTCACTCCCCTTTTCGCACAATATTCATTGGCGCAGATAACTGTTTAGTTCCTAAATATATCCCTGATAAATAATCCGGTTTCAGGCAATAAATTATATCGCGAATTTAACAGGAATTTCTGCCACATTGATATAATGTATAAAGACCAATAAAATTGATCAAGCTATTTTTGTAGGAGTAATTACTCGTTTTTATCTCTAATAGTTCATACACAAATATTGCAAAGTTAAGCAGAAATATTTTTTTTTATCAAATTACAAAAAAAGCGTATGTTTTATGTATTACAAAAATAAGCAATTTAGATGTTTTTATGACATTTTTGAAATATTATTACGTGATTTACTAATTAAGTTTATTTCCTACCTATACTGACTTAAAAAGAATGTATAGATCACGATTGAATTGTTTTATATAGAGGTATGTTTTTGTCATTTTCGTACAATCAGATTCATTCCTAGCGAATGATAGAATGACTTTTTCGCACACTAATGGTATAATTATGGAGGATGAGAGAAGACCAATAATTGAAAAATGCAAAGTTTTCCTTAAAAATGAAGAAACATAAAATTAATTTGACAACAAAAAATAGGAATAAATCAGTATCAATTTCTAAAAGTCAATCAAAATTATATTTTATGTTATGCAATTGTGATGAAACGCTCTCTGTAAATATGAAAATTTGAAATTCGTCCAAATGCACATATTGAATGTTAAATGTCGTTCACTTATCGAATAAGTGAACGACTTATAACGTAGAATAATAATGATAAGTGCATATTCACTTATTCGTACGTGAAATCCATGAGATTCACATATTCATATTTGGAGAGCTGTTTTCAAATGTAATCAATAAATGAAAATATGTATATATTTCTATTTTTTATTCGATACGGGAATCTTATTTGCATATTTAAATCGCACATCCACAATCATAATTTCCCCATAATTAATTACTGCAACTAGTGTTCAACAATTATTATATTATTTTGGACAACAAATCTTCCAGCCGTGAAGATACGCGAAATCTGCAGTAGGCTAAAGCGATCCAATCAGAAATCCACCGAAGCTCACCGACAAACACGCCTACAGCAGCAAATTCGAATGTACGCGGATTCCCCAAAAATAAGACGATCAACTGAATTCGACGGGCCGTTTCGAGCCTCCCCTCCGCACCCCCCGCGCCAGTAGTAACAGCAGCGACGGGGCAGACAATAATAACGCGGTGCGAGTGAAACGCCGGCACACGTTCCTTTCGCGCCTAACCCGTGCGGGCGGTCAATAATCGCCTGACCAGATGTGCGTGTACGGCAGAAAAGAGAGTAGTTTGCGGACGAACCTCATGCTGAGGGGATTACTCGTGGAGATGCTCCGGCCGGCGATGCGTCCAAGCCAGCGCGCCGCTAGACCTCTGTCCGCCAATTGGCACGAGCACGAGGCGCCCAGCATACGGAGTTTTCCCTGCAGCGTCATCTCCGTGGCTCTTTATCGCACGGTCGCCGATTAGATAAGCCCCCGCGTCGGCTCCTATTTGTCGCAGCGACGAGTCGGCGGCGTAGATCGATCGGGCGATTCTTCAAGTGACCGGGGAAAGTCACTTTGTATGCGCGTTGTACTTTTTTTTTTCACGGTTTCCTGGAGTATTCGGGGAAAGTCGGGCGCCTCGGAGAAGCGCGCGCTGCGAAGGACGAGAGGAGACTAGAGGCCGGCGTGTGTGTAACCGTGTACTGCTGTAAGCGCTCCGGCTTTCGCGGGCGCGCTAAAAATCGCCGGGGAAGGGGGAAAAGAGCCGCGGCGAGGCTTCCGTAGGTGCGCTCTCGCCGACGGCTTTTTCGGAGGGCTTTCCTGGCGAGAGCCGCGGAGGGGCATCCTCGTGCGGGCTTTGATGCGGGTTTTCTTCTCGTTCTTTGGGCGGCTCGGCGGGCGACGAGTTTTGTGGCGCAAATAGACTTAGGCTTGAGCTAACCTAAAAGAATGGATTTTTTTTTGTAATATTAGAATAGGTGCTTGCTTAGAATTATTTTCAAAAATTTTTAAGAAAATACGAGTTGTAATGAACATACTATCGGCACCGGTTTTTACCCTGTGTTGATAAATTTATTAAAACAATTAAATTTTATTGCGAATTGATAATCTTATGTATTATCAATTACCAATATGACTGACTGACTGATTAAAACTATATTTTTTAATATACTAAATTTTATAAAATTTACAAAAAAATTTCGGAGAATTCAGTATTAGATAATTTGGATAATTAAAAATTTAAGAAAAAAATCAGCTATTATTTTCAATCATTTAACTAAACAAATTTAAATTATTATGCATTTATATTTGTGCGAAAGTAGAAAGCGGAATAGTACGAGAAAGAAAAATATACGGGCAAATGTTGTTTATTGCCTCATAACTGTTAAGTACTGTTGTTACATCACAGCAGGCTCGTCCGTTTTCGATCGTCAATCAGGCGGTATACTTTGGGAGGTTAAATCACTGCCTTATCCCTACTCTAAAATCTTTCCTCTTGGAATACGTGACTTTTGTCAGAAAAAAATATTTATCTATATCATTTATTATTATTCAATCTTTTTCAATATTATTGATTTTATCACTGCAACGTTTAATTTACTGATAATTTGATTAACTATAGCAAATATTATTGGTTTTACCATTACTGTTGTTAATTTATTTATAATTGGAATAATTCAATAATATTTTTGTCTTGTACATCCTTAACAAATCATGTTATTAAGCAATGTAAAGTAATGTAAAGATAGTATACTTTGAAATATAAGCTGCAAAAATTTTATTCAATTTAGAAAGACTCATTTATTACTAGAAAAAAAATTATGTTGATACATAATTTCATGAACAATAATTAGAAAATTTAAATTTTAATACAAAACAAATTTATTTAGTAATTTAATACCTGCTCAACAACTGTTTTAAATTATTCTTATATTAGTAATCTTCTGGCAATGGTCTAGGTTTCTTTTGGGTCAGTAGAAATTCTTCACGTGAGTGATAAGGATTATATGGATCATCAGGATAATACTTTGGACGTTTCCAGAATTTTGTAACCATTTTGTCCAACATCCATGACTGTGTTGAATTTGTAAATACATGCTGCCGCAGTCGCCTCTTTCTAGCAGCACTCTTTTTCCACAGCCTTTTGTGCCGTCCAGCTCTAGTACGAATCCATATACCCCTATAAAAATAATTTGTATCAATTTCTCATTTATTTTTAATATATATATTACAGTAAAAGATTTAAAAATAAAATGTTTTACCAATTCAATCTGTAAAATCTTTTCAAGACTGTCTTTACAGATTTTCGTTTTCCTTTACGAAGTGAGAACTTTGTGACAGTTCTACATGGTATGGTAGGTAATTGCGGTTGAACCACTAATAATTTGTTTAAAGAGTTGCTGAAAATAGGTTACTTTTAAGTATAGCTTTGATTTATTTCAATTTGAAATTTATTTAAAATTTTACCTTAATATACCAGTTCCTGTACTTTGTCCATTTAAATTATCTTTATATTGTAGATGCTTTGCAAAAGCAGCGATGCACCGTACTTGTGATGATATAAGATTTGATTCGATGCAAGTAGTCGCAATGCTTGAACCGATGATTCTTCTTGAGCTCTCTGAAAAACCAACACTTTATTTTAGAATTATTGATTTTTATTTGATTTACCATTGAGAATAGCACAATTTTGCGATCAAATCACTATCAGTATTAAAAAACAACTTAAAATTTGATTATTTTGTAATTATTATTACAGTCAATCTTTAATGGTTTTAACATTAGATAGATTGCCGCGTGAATTTAATCGCTGCACTACTTTTAAATAAAATACCAGCTTATTTCGTTCTTTTTTTACAAAATTTCGAATATCGAAATTAAAATACGTGCGCCAAAAGAACGTCGAATCGGAGTGTTCCTCGGTTCAATTCCGCAAAAGGCAAGATGGCCGAGCGGCCGTTCGCCCGGACCTAACCTCAAAACCCCCGGAGAGCCATCCGCCAGCTATCGTAAACAACCCGTAAATCCCCGCGGAGAAGATGATACTCCGCGACTCCGGGGTCCAGTGAAGCAGCGTTAAACCCCGGCGAGACTCGACGCTGCCCTGTGCTTACCTCTGAGCGCGGCGCCGAGCAGTCGCAGCATATTCACCAGCTCAGCCGACGACTCGCGCGTATACGCAGGTCCGCAGCAGCTCCGCGGCCGGACTGTGGGACCGCCGGGACACACAGCGGAGGGAGCCGCCAGCTGTTTTTCCGCGTGCCGCCGTTCCCCTTTTCGTCTGGGCAGCCACCTCCGACACCGGCCATCCCCCGAAGATGCTCCGAGTCGGACTCAAATTCCCCGTCAACGGTCTCAGTCTCAACCGGGTGAGTAGTCGGCCGGGCCGTCGGCGCCGCTTCCCCGGGCCCGCGCGACCCGGGGAGGCCTCGCCGACGGCCCCCGCGACTCGCGAGCGCCTTGTCTGCTCGGCGCGCGCCTTTTCAAAAGCCTCGCTTTTCACGCCTCGGCGCCGCTCCCCCGGCGCCGCTCTGGCCAGGTTCCTGGTCCGGGCGACCGGCTTGCTCGCGGAGTTGGTTCTGGGGGAGCGGGTCCCGGGCGGCGAGGCAATTGCCATTGATTATTTGACCCGCGAAGGCCGACGGTGCGCCGCGTTTCGCGTGTCAAGATGGCTTACATAATTTCACCGTGTGTATTTTTCGTGACTGATGACAGCAGCGTGTTCCTTTGCAGATCAAAAAGAATGGCTGCGAGAAGCTCTACCTCACGACGAGATACTTCGAGACCTCTTCGAAACCTCAGAAAGAAAGCAGGTGAGTTGGCTGCTGGAACCCTGGCTTCGAACGATGATCTATTGACAAGTTGCTTATCAGTGCAGTGATTCAATGGACAATTTTCTTTATCTATATTATTAATTTTGTTAAAGTTAAATTAATAGATTAGAGATAATTGCTATTGTTTTTATATATTTATTTAACACAGTTAATTTGTATGAATTGCTAAAGGAACTTTGATGAATTGATGTTTATAGTTTAGTCGTTTGTGGAACTCTTTGTTAAGAAAGTATGATTTTAGGCTGTTCAAGGATGTTACACTTGCATCCAGATTATCAGGACATAGGTATTCAACAGATTCAAAAAGGTACAGATAGTAAAAAGATTTAGGTGATGGTATTATTTTAAATGGTTTATTTGTTGATGTTATAAAGCAAATGAAAGTATATAATTTTTGTATGCATGCTGTACTAATGCTTATTTTTATGTTAGTATATTTTAATATTAAATTAAGGTTTGCCTCATTAAAAATGAGCTATTCAATAATGAAACAAAACTATTATTAAAGAAAATGTAAAACAGATGCAAAACAGATTCACATTTACTTAATATGTAATGGTTATTGTTAATATTATTTAAACTATGTTATTAATTGTCCTAAGAGTGTTACTTAAATCCTAATCATTTTGAAATTAAATTAAAATATATTAATTATAATTTTTTTTTAATTTAAAGCGGACGTGGACGTGGGAGCACTGGCGCCTTAGCTACTATTGGTGTTTTAACAATAGGAACACTAGGTATACTAACATACGCAAAGAATGATAAAGATTTTCGAGGTACATTAGAAGGATGGATTCCTGGAACAGACAAAGTAATTACTATCATGTTTCAAGAGGAAGACTCTTACTTCGAGAATATGATACATTTCTTCAACCAGCAGAAACTAAAGTAAGTTAAAAATTCTCAAAAATCAATTGTTTTCTTTCTAATATTAATGAATAATTTTTATTTTAGGATCATAAACTTGATATTTGGTGGAGACAGTGATAAACCAGGTTCGGTATTTAAACAAACAACTGATTGCGTAAATGAATTTGAAGAGTACATACGTGAGCCTCTCCAACTCCTTTTTCCTTCCTTTAATCTATTATAGAAAACTATTTCATCATATTAAATGAATTTTTGAATAATTTACACAAGTTTCATTAAAAAAATATATGATAGATTTATTTATTGAAAAATTAGAATTAAAATTCGCATAAAGAATGTGATTTCATTTTAATATAAAATTATTTATTATTCTTAAAATTTTATTTTGAAAGAAACTTTTTAATTCTCAACAAATATCAGTATCCAATTACTCATCCAATAACCAACTGTCCATTACAATATTTATCTTCTGAATATAATTTGAATGAAATTTTATTAATGATTAATTAGTAGATAGCAGATTGTTACTTTCAACTAAGTTGTGACTAACATCGGCTGACCCGAACTGTTAATGTGTGTTTAGCGCCAAGACCAGCTTTTACGCCACCAGCTTTAGAATTATCTCCGCCAGCTCCAGAAAAACCTAAACCGGAAATACGAGTAAGTAAGGAGCAAGGAAAAATCGAAGTTGGTATGTATCTCTGCTATATTGTTTCATAATAATTTAAATATAAACTTTTAAATTTTTAATAAGCAAACATTTTCATATAAAATGTTTGTGCTTGCAGTTGCAGAGAAGCCTTCATCGACAAAGGAAGATATTGGAACTGCAGCATCGGATTTACTGGATCTAGAAAAATATGCTGGAGAACATGCTACCAAGGCTATAGCAGCATTTAAAGAAGCAGCATGTGCTGCTCAAGAATTCAATGCGTACATTGTGAAGGTGGTTGAAAGTACAGATGCTACAGCTCATAAGTCTGTGTGGGAACAGTATGTGCATACATTGTTTTTTATAAATAATTTAAAATTTTAATCAATTCCTCTTAAGTAAACACTTATTCTCTTTTAATAACAAATGCAGTATTTATATGAAAATTTGATTAAAATTCTTTTAAATTAATTAGATTTTTTAATTTTTCAGTTTAAAAACAGCCCAGGAGAAAAAAACAAAAGCGGTAGAGGAGGCGGAAAAAACAGCGCAAGAAGCTTTACGAGCTTTGAAACAAATCCATAATTCGATCGATAATCCAGATGTACGTGCATCGTATGCCCAAAAAACGATCGCGAAAAAAAATATCAACAAGATATTGGGCGATGTGGATGAAGCCAAAGGTGTATTCAATCAGGAACTAGCGAATGCGAATATCTCAGAAAAGTATTGGAAGAACGTTAAGGCCGCGCGGGAAAAGTTCCACGACGAATTGAAAATTCTTTTCCCGAATATAAATATTTACGACAAAAAGTTCCAAGTCAGTGATGACGCGTTTGATTTGTTCGTCCTTCACATGTATCATAAAGTAGACTTCTTGCAAAAAGAGTTGGATAAACTACAGGTGACTATAAACTAGATTTTATTTTCTGCAAGAATAAGTTCGGCAGTCAATATTATTATTTTCATTTTAGACTCTTGGTGATCACAAATTGCGAGCTGCTATAAAATCTGGCGAAGATAAAGAAAAAATCGAGGAAGCTATATGTCTGGAAGTTGTTAAAGAAAGAAGAAGACTAGAGGAGGACTATGGAATGAAGGTAAGATTTAGAAGTAATTTTTTTATTAATTTTTTAACACAAAATAATAGTCGGAAAATTATACAACTTATAATTTGAAACTAATATCAGTAGAAACAGACACAACTAGTAAGATAATTTTTCTACATTCATTTTTTTGAACTGAAAATACTATTACTAAGAAAATAAGAAATAATTATGAGTAATATTTGATTAAGTTAATTACATCATATGCATTGAATACAACTTATTAATCGTATCAGTTTCTTTAGAAATTTATTTTCCAACTAGACGAGAAAGGGTAAATTCGATACTTATGAATCGAAAAGAAAAAGACCTGCGCGCGCACGCACACTCTTGAACATCCGCCTTTTTACTTATTTCCATTTGGAGCGCTGCCAATATTTTTCAACCGACGCTCGCCCGCGCAATATTATCTCTTCGTCTCCCCTGCTACATTCTTTTTTTTCACGCGGATATTATCCGTTTCTCCATTTTTTTTACCACCCATCGGCCACCTCTTTTCTTTGCCGAGCTGTCGAAATTGCAACTCGAGTCGCAAACCGCACTCCGCGCTATAGACTTCTTTTATCGGAGGGATATAAACAATGGGGCACTCGGATCGAACGTATTCGGGTTCCTTCTTTTTACGGAATTCTCCGTGTTTTATTTTGTCGCCATTCGACGCGGCGCTACTTGTTACTGAAAGTAAGCAGTTGATTTTGTTAGAGTCATTGCTATTCGTTTCCTTTTCAAGCTATCCTGGGTCTGATGGGTAGAAGTTTCTTATAGCTTGCTTTTCAGTTAGTTAGTTAATTTAATATTTGATTATAAGTGAATTTTGAAGTTAATTAATTTATCTGTTTATTTTATTTTACTTTATAAAGTTGTAGAAAATAAACAGGATTTTACTTGCTTTACATAAAAATTTAATTAATATTTTTTAGTTTTCTCTTTTCTGTTTTTAGTTATTAATTTTGTTTTTATGTGCGATTAGAGCAGGTTTGTATGCCAATGAAGGAAGGAAAATATGATCAATCCGAGCTATGCTTTCGGTGTACATTTTTTAGGCGAATTTTTTTATGAACCACTCTAAAAGCACCCCCAACTTTCTTTCTTACATCGCATGAAAAAAATTGTGCGAATACACATTCTTTAATGAGTAATAAACTTCCAAGTTTATTATGTGTTACAATATTATAAGTACATCCAATATTAGGATATAATATTTTACACAATTAACTTTTACGATCAAGAAAAATGAATAGTTTTATATCCATTTGTAACTACAAAGCTTACGCGTAACTATAAAGCACATGTTATTAACAAACATTGTAATTTTAATTATAATGATTATTATTAGCTCATTATAATTTTAATTACAAACGTATCTTCTCGCAAACCAGAATGTGGATGAAAATCATTACAATACCTTTTTAATTAATTTTATTTACAATTAACCGCTGCAGGCGCGGCGTACAAATAAACTTCCGTTAATGCATGAAATTATGGACTAATTAGGATTTTAATTATAACTGTTATAACGAAAGCTAGATTGAAATTTTGAAGAACCAAATGGGATTTCTCTAATTTTGACGATTCAATTAAAAGTTTCGCTATACCGTCCACTCGATTCTCCACTGTCGCGCCGCCGCGGCTATTCTTACCCTCGTTCCGCTTATTTCTCTCCATTAAACTCAGGCACTTTTCGCCTCGATTCTCGAACTCGGCATATCGGCTCTCGTTGAATTGGACGTAGAAGCGCGCAAGTTACGAATTTTACGATTGCACTAAATGATTGCGTGACTTTCCAATTTAAAGCGATGCTATCTCGTGATTAGAACTTTTTTTAAATTATCTATACCAACAAAAAACAATCATGCTGTTTAAATTGTACGCAGTTGAGGAAAGGGTAAAAATTTTGTAATTTAAATTAAAAACTACGGGTTATTATATTATATTATATTATATTATATTATCCAAATAATTTGAGTTGTTAATTAAAATTTCATTATCAGCATTATTTTTAATTAATTAACATGAAATAATAATGATTATTTCCCGCTTAATAATTCTGAATGATGTAGCTAATGTTGTAAATTAAATCTTGTAATATATCATATTACCCATATGAAGTACGGGTGTAATCCGATTACTTTACTCTGTGAATGAAATTATCGCTTTTAAAATTATAAATCTCATTAAATAAATCCATCCTTATTGATGTTATTGCGCGTATTTATCAAACAAAGTACAATTCGCATCAAATCCAGTATACAGCAAGTGTATCGCGCCTAAAGTAAAAACCGAAACGGACAATAGAGGCGCGCGCGGCTAATCGACCGCTAAATAATTGGCGCAAGGAAATCCGATCCGCCCGAGAAGAAAATCAGCCTTAATTGGGTTACACGAGGCAGACGTGTCGAAAACCAACGCGAGGCGCCGCCAGGAGGGTCGTGGGTGGAGGAGGAAAAAAAAAGTGCAAGAGCCATTGTACCGAGTTCTTCCGTGCCGGCAAGGCAGAGGAAACCGTCTCTCGCTCGAGTACCTTTGTTCCCGCTCGTTTCTTAATTTCTTATTAACCCTTGAAGCCTCGGCTCGTAAAGAATTTTATACTCGTTCGGCCATTTTTCTCCTTCTCTCTCTCTCTCTTCTTCGAGCTACTCGTTCTCCGGCCTGCCACTCGAAATCGTATCTTCAGCTGTTTCTTTTTTCCTCGCCTTTCATCTGCGCTTCCTTCACTTTCTCATTATATCACACGCCCACGCTGTCTTTGCACACCTTTGCGCGGCTTAAATGCGGTGCTTTCGTTATTTCTTTTTTTTTTTTGCCAAGTTCTCTGCGATTCAGTTGATTATTTTTCCGCCTTTTAATCTCATTTTTTTAAGGATCTACCGTGGGGTTGTGGTTTCGCTTCTAATTATAATTTACTTTAGACTGGAGGAACCGTGAATGTTGAGCTGTGAATAAAAGATTTTATTTAGTTTTTGTTATGCAAACGTAATGTAGAAGATACAATGAACTTGCAATGTAGTGTAAAATTAATGAACTTTATTTCATCTGATGTAGTAACATCATACAATTTGAAAAACAGAAAACAATTTTTTAATAATTATTTTATATAATGTAGTGAAAAAATAGTAAAATAACTATTGAAGTATGAGAAGAAATATTATAGCACTTATTTTTAAAGCTGCTGTTTAAAAATACCAGTGTCTGACTATTTTTATGCAGTACTACTTACACCCTTGTTGTGTATATGAGAATTTAATTGCGACTTATACTAATAATTAATTAAATACACAAAATTTATGAAAAGTAATAAACAATAAGGAATTAGAGAACGCAAAAGTGGTCAGGATTTAAATTTTCAAAATCAGGTGTGCATGAAATTATTGGGGTCACTGAATATTACACGGTAGAATTGTCTTATTCTAATCATTTTTATTATCTCCATAGCATCTCTATTTCAATTATGTGTGTACTTTATGAATCTAATTCTGTGATAAGACATGCACTCTAGAGTAATACTGAAATTTAATTTTACTATTTCATAAGCGAATATTCACTTATTCTACAGTGTACATACACTTATTCGAATTAATTACCGCATTAGCATTACATTACATACATTACATACATACATACATTACATACAAATTACATTCATAAAGTACACTCATAATTGAAAGAGATGAAAAAAATGATTAAAATTAGACAAAATAAGCAAAGTGTATTTAGAAAAACGTCTTCTTACTTGAAACATCAGCATCACAGCAAAAAGATAAAAGCTTAAAAAAATGACAATTAAACAATTCAAATTCGCCGCAGTCGCCCGATGAACCGCAGAAACGCTAATTGTCGTAGCGTCAAATCATACAGAGTCCCACCCTCTATCGATCCCGCTGGTAACGTATGTAACTCGGGTGCACGCGCTCCGATGCGGAAGTCTCGCGCTCGCGCAACGAGATACTCCAGTTACCTTTGTCGCGACGCCGCCCCCCCCCCTTCCCCCGTCCTCGTCGCGAGCGCGTAAACGCAAATACTCGTTATCGCTGATTGGCGCCTCAATTTCCGCGTGTCTTCGACTGCTCGCCTCCTTGCGGGCGTCGCGCCCTTCGAGGCCCTCTCCTCCGAATTATCCGACTGTCGACGCGCGGGGATTTTCCTCGCAGTGCCTCCAGCTTGAATAATCCGCGGGGAACTGTCTTTTCGGCGATTTTTCACGAGGGGCGGTAGTATTTTTTTCCACCGCAGCTTAGAATGAAAAATGGCGGGGTCTTCGCGAAGGCGTTCAGGTGGGTGATCTGTATGGTGTTGGTTGGAAAAGAAAGATTGGTAGATTTTTGCTCGAACAAAGATTTTTTAGTTCCTTCTTTTTTTTTTTTAAATTCGTTTAAAGAATGACTAATTAACTATAATAATTTTATATAATAACCTTATGTACAGTAGGTTGACGCTAAGAGAAAGTAGTGACAAGAACTTGCTTTTTAGAATAATTTCACCATTAGAATGAAGTTATTTTTAACTATTAAGTTATCCTTTAAGAAAAATTTGTTGATCATTGAAGGAAGTGACTATAAAAATAGAAAACATGAGTGTAAGATAGATGTCTGGCTGTACCCGTCTTTTTCTACTGGTTCGGACTAGATATACCTTATAAGTATATTCAGCTAAACAATTCGGTGATTTGTTCCGCTGTTTGCAGTGCTGTGATTGGTTAACGCCGACTAATGTAATTGGTCTATAGCTTTGAAGGGTAGCAGATCGAACGCTATCGAATTATTTACCGGACAGTGAACTGTATTCTTTTTACATTTTCCTTTCCACTTCGAAATTGTCTATTTATTTAATGATTCCAAATTTGCTTCCAATGTATGCATTAAAATTCATGCTTCTTTACTGTACACTATATGCCTGTATCCCTTAGTATAACAGAACAGACTATATTTATATAGTTTCTAATAAGAAATTATTTATGTTTATCAGAATACACATAATGTGTAAATTTAAAAATACAGATATCTAATTTTTAGATTCGCATACCCGCCATCTGATATTCGAACACGAACTTGAAAATCCTGCATTTTCAGTTAAAAATCAAAAGCTCCCGTAAAGTAACTTTAGAAATCCGCGAAATACGATTGCATAAAAAAGGACCATTCCCGCCAAAAAAACGAACTTCGATGAACACGCTAAAATCGCTCAAAAAAAACCCCGGGAAAGTACCGTGAGAGCCATGCACTGAATCGGTACAGTCGCCCGCCCGGCGCAGACTAAAAATCAAACATCAGCGTAAAAGCGCAAAGTGTCTCCGCAACGTGAAATTCCGGGGCGCACAATCCGCGACGAGCGCCACGGCGGAAACTACTCTACTCAGCCGCGCGCGCGCTTACCAATATCTCGTCTGACGCACAAAGACTACCCTCTCGCTCGGCGCGGCAAAGCGGCCGCTTTGGCGCGCGCGCGGGCCAAAGTAATGCATACGGCGCGCGGCCCTGATTTTTCCGCACGCCCGAAACACGCGCCGCGTCGGAGGAAATCTCGGGGAAAAATTTATGAGGCCCGAGACGACGCGGCGAATTTTCGCTCGCGAGGCCGAAGATCGCGTGCGCCGCTCGTAAATCTCCCTACTAACGCGGGCTCGTCCGTGTCGTCGCAGGGGCTAAGGGAAGGCGTCGCGCGCTTTACTGAAATATCCTGCACGTTGACCCGAATTTTTCCGGTTTCTTTTTTGGTTTAAGTGCCGATGCGAGGAGTGCTTATGGCATTTTCGGTGGTGGGATAGTAATTCAATCGTTTATGCATTAACGGTATTATATGTAGTTATTATGGAGACCATAGTTAAAATGATACGCAATTTTTTTTTTTTTTGAAATATTAATATCTTGGAATCAAGTGACATGTTCCGAAATCATCGAAAACGCAAAAATGACGATTTACCGGAGTAATTTTACATTACGCTTATTTATTTATAAAATGTAGAATTTTGATGTATTCTGTGTACTAAAATGGTATTACATTGTATATATTATATAGGGATTTCCTTGTAATTTCCGAAATGCGAGTCTGTCCTTGCATACGTAGGTATTACATAAAATGTGCCAATCTTCCCTCTCCTGGCAAAATAGCAGGGATACCCTAATAACATCAAATAGTTTATGAAGATATGTTTTATATAAAGAGAATTTATTTTCTTATAAATAAAAAACACAAAATTATTTGACACAAGGAGACCTAATAAATTTGAACCTGCAAGAATTCGTGGAAGTAGAAACAGATAGATACCGACAGACACTTTTCCCGGTTTTTTTTCACAATCTCGTTTTAAGAGTTTACTTTCTCGAAATGAAAACGTTTGATAACAAAAAATTTTATTTAAATTTTTAATTTAATCTTAAAAGAAGAAAGCTCATTTATTTAACACATTATTTAAAAAAAATTCTCTTAACCGTGTCTGTAATTCGCTTAATTAAAAGAAAATTTGAATTTCACTAATTAAATTAAGTTATAGTATTATAAAATTTATCCTTAGAAAATGTAAATCGTAAATGCAATGGATGTATTTTTTTATTCACCTTATAGGTTAAAATAAAGGCATTTTATTTTAAAATTACAGTTAAGCCATCTGGCAATAATTCGCGAACACATTTTTTTTAAAGTTAATAAATTTAAATAAACCTTTTAACCACATGCGCATTTGGGATCCTGAATATCACGTGAGAAATATCTGCCACCGGGGAGTGGAGTTTAACTCGCGGGCATCGAAAAAAAACGAGTTTATTTATGCTCGAAAAGCAGCGCGTGAAATGCAAAAAAAAAATATACAGAAGAGGGAAAAGCGCGCGTATTTCCGTCGGTGACGATCAATGTGACGACTTTTTCTCGGAGCTGGCCAATGAGAAAATCCGGGCAGCGGCTCGCTCTGGATCCGTTTAACGCGCCCCGTATGCGCGACCGCGAAGCTGACGCTATTGCGGCTTAGCTTCTCCCTCGTCCCCGTTACTGCCGCGTCATATGCGCGTCTCCGCTTTTCTCTCCCCTCGCTCGGACTCCTCTCTCTCTCTCTGTTCTTTTTGTCGTTCGTTTCTCTTGTTGATTGTATCGCCAATAGAATGAGGCAGGACGTTGCACTCGTATTCTCTATCTCGCATGCGGTTTGTAACACTTGGCCGCCGCTGGACACTTTTTTCAGTCGCGATGTTTTAGTTTAGTTTACTCTGGAAATTTTTTAATTTAAAATATACCGCGTTGATATTTAGAGAACAATATTTTCTTAAAGTAAAAAACGAGCTTTTTCTAATTCTTCAGTTTGTAGAAAATAAATCAAAACGATATTTAATAAAAAATTTATTTAATATAGAAAGTTGGATTAAACATTTGAAAACTTAATTATTCCTTTATCAACTTATTTAAACGAAATAATTCGATATAACAAAACAAAACGTCTTTAATTTTGGCGTGATCTAACCGAATGTTTTCCATTAACAAATCAATTTGCTTCTTTAAATATTTTACACCCTGCTATCTTTTTTTTAAAAAGAGGATATTAATCAATATACTTTATTGTATCTAAAATGAGAAAAATAAGGGATAATTTTTATTTATTAACTTTAAAAACTCTTGAAAGGCTTTTTCGATCATTTTGTATTTTTACATAAGCCATTCCGCGAAATCGCAGTGGGCACAATGGTACACAATTTAGGAATAAAATAGCCGAGAAAGCATTTAAAAGGTGCCGCAAAAGTAGTCGACTTTTGCCAAGGATCTTTCAATGGTATATAAATTAAAAATCCATAACTGACTATTATTAACGATGCAATTTTTCTATTTAATTTAACATTTTAAAATGCAGCGCGCCGTTGCGATTCTTGTCTGCCAGATACATATTTCATTTATTTGATCAGAACTTGTTATAAATGGAGGAGGTTTCCGATCAATCATTTTGCTCACTGTGCCGATTAAACATGTATGACGAAAATAAATTGTTCACATCGCTGAAACGTGAAATTAAAAATTTGAAATGAATTCGCGTCCGATTTATTAATAATCTTAAACACTATCCAAGCGAACAATTTGCAACTAGCGACCTTTCTCTTTTTTTCACGCACAAAGCGTTCAGTGAAGATCAAAGTTAATCAATGACGCTTTATATAAATACGTCGTTTGCATAAAAAATTCATTGCGATATTGCGTTCATACTGTGCCATCATTAATTCGTTTATTTTCAGGTTTTTTGCAATATGTTGCATTAAAAATTACTACATTTTTTTTACTAAAGTATAAGGGACAAACTCAAAAAATCAAATAAATTAGTTTAGCGGCTAGTCAGTATTAAAAAAATTATATTAAATCTCACTTTAGTTATATTAAACTTTACGAAATTTGTAGAACTATTTGTTTTAGTAAATATTATAGTTATTTTTAATGCAAAATTTTTCTCCATGTACAAATACAGTAATGCCACTATTTTGTATTTTAAAAATCATTTTTTATTCCAAAAAATAATTGAACTATAGTCTTAATTTATTGAATTTTTCATTTATCGCGTTTTGGAAGGTTATTACTTTATTTAGCATCAGAAAATATTTGCAAACAAGATGAACCATTTAGTCACTTCGGCTTAGAGTTCCATTCCCAAGTGTTAGCTAAAAATAAATCGTCGACAATGTCAGCAGTAAGGTAAACATTTATCCCCTAGTACACGAACCATTACCTCCCTCGACAGCAATCGCTGGAAGATTGCACATTTAAAAATGATGACACAAGTCGAACTATAATAATCGCAGTTAGATCCCTCGTTCTTGAAAAAAAAAGGTTTAAAAAAAAAGCACTGCGGGACGAGGGTAGGAAAAAGCTAAAACCGCGAGAAAGAGAGAGAAGATACAGAAGTAAGTGCCTCGAATCACGTCGTCCCGGGGACTCTAATGTTTCGACAAACGACGTGAATTAGGGCGAAATTACGGGCTGAGCGACGTCGGGGATCCGTCAGTGCGCGGAGTTAAAAGGGGGGGCTGAGAAAGAGAGGCCGAGAGGGAGAGAGGAGAAATGAGAGCGGCAGCGTAGCAAGGTAAATCGATTCCTTTCAGACCGGCGGCGAGGCGTTAAGCTTCGCTTCTGGACGTGCAGACGGTTACGTGGGCGCACACCGACGAGATACACCGCGGCCGACCGTCTCGCGATGCTCATCCCTTCCGCGACTATCTTCGCTCTTTCCTTCCCCCTTTTTTTTTCTTTTCCCTTGGTCTACTTGCGCTTTTTAGCTTTTTCATTCCGACGTTAGACTCCGCGCGGCCCACTTGAGCGCGGAATTTGACGGACGTTCCGCTGCATTTGCATAGTTTGATTGTTCAGCGCAGTTAATGAATCTTTCAGGTCTTTTCTATACAAATTTAAACTGCAGATTTCTTTTCGTGAGTAATGGAAAGTCGGTGCTCGAATAATTAATCTTAAAAATTATAATTTTAAAATAATTTTTTTTAATTGCACTAAATATAGTCCGATTTACTTTACATTGGATTATTTTTATTCTTTTTATTCATGAAATTCTTGTGGTTTCCCCTCCAATACATAGATTTAATAAAGTAGAAAATAAATTCATACATTTTATGTAATTTTTTATATTAAAACTTAATTTTAATGTTTATCACGTACAACCTAATAATACAAAAGAAAATGCGAAGGAATTTTGTTGTAAAACTGTAAGAATAAATAATAAATGTGGTAATATGAACACACTCAATTTTGTTTGTTTGGGTATTGAATAAATGATTGTCCTTTTGAGTCAATTAATTAATTGACTAATAAAGGACACTCACTTATTCAACGGCCAATTTGTACGTAAATTATTAAATAATAAATTAGCATTGAATAATTAAATAATAAAAGCGGTAAAATTACTTTATTTTATATAGGTCATTCATTTATTGAATAAAAGCTTGCATTTGTTATTCGACACGGAACTTGAATGCATGTATATGTAGTTGAAATTCTTTTCAAACGAAGTGCGAAAATTCTATCCGATACCGCAAAGATTTGTTAACGAAGCTAAAATAGATTTTTGCAACAATTGCGTCATTCCATCGGAGTGCTTTAAACGTGTATCAGAAATCGTATCGTTATAAAAGATAACAAGACTTTTTTTAAAGGTTTTTTAATTGCCTTTAAGTGCTTTTTTCTTTCAAATAGCTTTTGTTAGCATAACTTAAATTTATTTTAGTTTTTTTTAATAGCGACATTTACCTATCATTTTAAAAACTATGTAAATAAAAAATTCATTAATAATAAAAAAGTCACTTTACATAGTTTTATCATCACTGTATACTTCCAGTGTTTATTTTAAAATCCCATAAATATTTCTGACGCTAAAAGTTGCCATACTTTTGCAATGTCAGCGTGTTGGCATTTCGCGCTTGCACTGCGTGATTAAGCATTAATATTGAAAAAGGTAATTATACCGCATTAAAATAAATGCAAACAAAATTACCCTCTCCCCCGTGACGTGGCCGGTTGCACTCGCGAGATAAGCAATAATATATTCAGCGTGTGCGATCTCTTACGAGTAAAAGCATTGCAAATTAGCATAGGAACGTCCAGGGCTCGCGCGGCATGCATGAAGTATTCGCAATGTTGCATAAAGGAGTTATTAAAACGACGAGACTGTGTATACACAGACTCCGTCGTTATCTCCTTTTTCCAACGTAATTCGCGGATTCGCGTAGTCGCAAATTTAGCCCCGCGTCCAACAATTGTTTATTGCCATTGCTGCTATCTTATACTGTTTGTTATTAGCAATAAATATTCATGGTGCAGTAGTTTTGAGAAAAATTGCTTTTTTAGCTTATAAAGTTTTAGGACTTCACTGGATACCTACAAAGACGTTTATTTTCTTTATTATTTGAAAACTAAAACTAATTTAAAAAAATCATTTTATTTCAATTTTAAATTACTCCAGTTGTAACTGCATGAAAAATAGTTTGAAAAATTTGACGATTAAGCATAATATTTAGAAATGTTTCTAAATATTTGTCTCCAAGGCTATGAATGAAATGAGATGAAATTGAAATCAGCGATTCTTTTCGCACTATCGAAATTTTTTTTTCATTTTTAAATAATAAAGAAAATATTGATGCCGGCATGATCAATTTTTAACCAAGAAACTTTATAAAAAATAATACTAATTTTAAAGAGAGACTTATGCTTGATATACCACAAGGTATTTTATTTTTGAATAATAGAGAGTGACGTATAATGAATCAGAGAACCATCAACTGACCCTCATGTTTAGGGAATTACAGATCAAGTTTAGGTCAGCTGTTGGCTCATTATACCAGTTTGATCATGGTACTTTCTATTCCATTATACCATGGTGTACAACTTAATAAATTTACAGTATTATAAACAATTTTTTAAATTTTCGAATTAATTCAAAATCAAAATTATCCAAAAAACTCTTAAAATAAGTAAGATTGAAAAACTATTCAATTTGAATGAAAACTGAGCTAAACGAACTCAAACAGTCTCAGTCTTTTTCTCAAATTTTTCACTCCTCTACACTGTGAATAATTTGTAACTCCAGTTTCTCTTTGATGTATCCGTAACTCCCCACCCTCCGAATCAGAGTACAATTAAAGAGAGAAAAAAAAACACGAAAATAGGAAAGCCAGGCCATATTTCAAAGTGCAATTCCAATATAATTTGCCTCGCGCTTGCGTCCCAGCCCCGTCCTTCCATCCACCGGTCCGAACGAGGCAAAGGAGACATTCTCGCGGCTGCCGGTCTCCTGCAGCCGACTGCACGGTGGAGGGCGAAGCGAGCTGGCGGTTGTCGGGTCAGCGAGCCGTTAATTATTGACAGGGCGAGGCTTGCGGTGGCCAGCCGAGTGCGAGGCATGTGCGCGGCCTCCTTTCCACCCCTTCGTCGTCGTCGCATTGCTGCCCTGCCGCGCCTCGTCGTCCCCTTACTTCGTCGGATCCTCTTTCGGCGCCCGCCCGCCCCGCGGCGCATTGCTCAGACATCGCGGAATTCCAGTCGAACCGTCGCGGCCTTGATTTTCGCCTCGGCTACCCGCGTAAGGAGGCGGTCCAGTGCACGTCGTGGCGACGGATGCCTCGTGCTATCGCGACGCTGGTATACTTCACTATCGGTCCGGGCGGCTAAGGTTGTGGCGCTCTACGCGGACATGTGCCCTACATGTAAGCACGTGTAATATTTGTGCTCGGCAGGCGCTTTGTCCGGGTATATCTATATGCGATCATCCGGCCGTGGATATGGGATTGTACATAAGTAAGTGTGCGTACGCAACCAAATGCATTTGGAATGGTCGCTTTGAGTGTGCGTGTGTCTGTGTGTGCCCTAATCCTTGTGATACTTGATTGTATCTCTGGATGTGTTTGCTGAGGGTTAAATGCGAGATTATACAATCCTGATGAATATGCAAACATTAACGTCTTTGACTTGTAATTCAGGTTAAATGTTTAGTTAATGCGGAGATAACATATCTAGATAGTAAATTAAAATAGATTATTAATAAATATCCTTTATTGAATAATTTAGTAGGTACTGCTTCTCTTTGAAGTTGGAACAATGAAAAACTCGTAAAAAAACTAGTAAAAATTAAAGAAATGCACTAGAAATAGTGAAATGTTCTGTATTAATCATCATTTAGTGGATCACATATCACTTAATTTCAGTCCCTCTAACTAATTTTTAGTAGTTTTTCACTAATTTAATTTAGAGAGTTGAATAAATATTTGACAATGGTCACGGGAACATTATCAACATAAATTTAAGTTAAGTGTCATTGTCTGACTATACTCGTCTGTTTCCACTTCCACAAACAAATTATTGCCTTCTTGACAAACATTTCTCTTTATACAAAATAAATGATCAATTTTTTTAACTCAATTGTCTTTTTAATTTTTTGAATGGTATACTACAAATTTGATACACTAATGTTGAATAAATGAAATTTCACTTAAATAAGTGACTATTCACTTATTCTAAGTCAAAACTCTTCCACGTACGACAATAAGTGGGAGATATTTCACGTTAAATAAGTGAATATTCATTTATTTAAGTAAAATTTTACTTATTCAACTTTGGAGGGTACATATACTGAAAAAAATTAAAAGAAATGCTTACTTGATAGTCAAGCAGCGATAACCCTCGTTAACAAAGTAGACATTCTAAGCTGAATTTACTCGTAACAGACAACAGGCACTATCATATTACGACGTAAGGATGACTCCAGCTCTCTTATCTCATAAAAATCAATTAATTTAGAAGTTAGTTAAAAAGAAATTTCAAAGGTACAAACTAATGAACTACAATATTGGCTGATTTCATAAAATTACTCTCCCAAAATTTCATTAAATTCCGGTTTAAAGCGAGCAGCGCCTCGGCAAGATAACGGAGGTGCTTCATCCAACCTAGGGTAAAGCTTTGTGTCCCGACTAAACATCGCGCGAGATCGCGGCTGCTTAAAGCCCCGCCGGGACGCGGGGGCGCAATTCAAACAGGCCGTGCCAT
This sequence comes from Eurytoma californica, assembly GCA_035586675.1. Lineage (NCBI taxonomy): Eukaryota > Metazoa > Arthropoda > Insecta > Hymenoptera > Eurytomidae > Eurytoma > Eurytoma californica. Next base: position 15,774,371 of record JAXIUT010000048.1, on the reverse strand, counting down.
CTGCAAAAATGCGCGCTGCCGGATACGCGGGAGACGCTGCGCGCGCGGCACGTACGGAGGCCGCCCGACGACCCCTCCGCGTTCCGCCCCAGAAATTAGGCTTGCTCTTTGCGAGCTCGCATCGCTTCGCGTGTGTACATTCGCGCGACGGCGGACCTGCATTCGGGGTGCACGCGCCCTGCGGAATACCGATGGCGCACGCCGCCCCCTCTATTTTAAAAGCCTGCCGAAGGTCACGAGGAGGAGAGGCAGACGTGATTGAACTCACCGTCGCTCTGCCAAGTGGCTTGGATATCTGTACCCTTCTCTCTTTTCCTCGGCGACCTCAGAATGCCGTTAATTGCGGACTCGCTGTCGGATTCTTTATTGAAGCCGCTGATTTAGCGCGGGTATAATTACTGTTTCATGAAGCTTCGAATCAAATGTTTCACTGGATATTATTGATCGAAGTGTAAAAATTATAAAATGTTAAATTGTATTAATTAGTGGATCGATTATAAATTAGCTTAATATGAAAATCTACTGGTAAATAGTTATTTAAGCACATTTTGTATTTGTACAAGCAAAAAAGCGAAGAGTAGAACTAAAATTTTGCAAGAAGAAAAGATCTTTTGCGAGATTTCCTATAGAAAACGTACTTTTTGCAGGATATTCTATAAAAAATGAACACTTTTAACGAGATTTCTTAGAAGGAAAAATCTTTTTTGCAATGTACCTACTCTTAAAAGTTTTACCGAAAAAAAAATCACTTTTTGAAGATTTAACACAAAGAAAGAACATACTCTCGTGAAATGATTGAAAAATGTACTTTTATCTCAGAAAACTCTTGAAATATTTTTTCTTGGAGAAAATGTACTTTTTTGACATTAAAGCTCTATGAAATTTACCAGTCTTCGTACTCTAAATCTCATTCAGTGAAATTTCATTAATTTTCAGTGAATTTCACTGATTTTCCAATGCAGATCAGGTCACTTTCACTGGTTTGTCCTAATCCTCACTGAAAATTAGTGAAATTTCAGTGAATGAGATTTAGAGGGTAAAGCTCCTAAGATGAACTAGTTTTAAATAAAATCGTGCTTTTCTTATGAATAATTAATTTCATAAATTTTTTCTCCGCGTAACGTAACGATCCATATGATTTCAGATGCTGGAAATACGCAAAGTGCTGGACGAGGAGATGCGCAAGCAGCTGAAGCTGCAGGCGCAGGTCCACGCGGACCACTTGCGCGACGCGCTGGCTACAAAGGACCGCGAGTCGGACCGAAAGGTGACGCGGGCGCTCAGCGAGCAGAAGGAAAAGGAGGCAATCGACCACAAGACCCAGCTGGCGGCTGTCATCGGCAGGCTGCGCGGCCTCGACGAGGCTCTTAAGAGTAAGTACATTTCACGGCGATTTTCCACCGCTTAATATTCCCGCGTGCGCGACGCGCAAGTCGCTCGGAAGTTGCCGACTCCCTCTGCTCCGTGGTGCGCCTCATCGGATTACTGTTTATTATAGACGTTGTTTACGAGTTGCCGCGGTGCTCTCAACTTCATGGATGGGCTCGCTAAAATTTGATTCGTTGATTCGATCGCGATAACAGCGTTAAGTTGTCAGTGCCTTTAAAGCGTAATTTTGAGTAATTTCACTAAAGTCTGCACCGTTTGGCAGAATAGGAGGAGAAAATAGCGAAGCAGAAGCAGGATAGCTTTAAAACGCTGTTACACTGCAAAATATCAATATGATGTATACGAGTATATAAAAGCAGTAAAAGCAGGTTAATATCCCATTTTCAACGTTAGAACAATCATGACCTAATAAAAAGCACTCAGAAATAAACCGGTGTTTTGGCGAAAAATCTCCAGTAACGGTTGAATAAAATACCAAAAGTAGCTTCACATATCGAAAATATCTACTCATCAGTAAAACCAGAAATTAAAAAAATAATTAAATCATCTTTTATGTTATGAAGAAATAATGACTCCACAATCATCATCTCATAAACAAAAAGAAATTTTAACTCATTTGCTAATCAGATATCAAGGAAAATACTACAGTGAGAAGTAACTCTTTTTGAGACTTCTATCGTGAAATTCTTAATG
>JAXIUT010000048.1:15761008-15772189 GCA_035586675.1 Eurytoma californica | reverse complement strand
GCTTCGCCTCGATCGACAATTACATGTGATCTGAGACATTTCTTATTATACAGGGCCAGGTACGTAATATACTAATATGGACTATCTCAAATGAGTGTCCTGCTTCTTCGATCGAATAGTTCCTCTGCAACTTAATCTGTCTCTTGAGACTAAACCTAGTATCACTCGTGAACTATTATCATCTTCCCATCTAATATAAAGTTCCGATACATTAGTTTTAGAGCTATAAATTCGTTTTATTAAACCTATTATTTAAAGGCCTTTCTTAGTCATATTAAATTTTCTTAATTAATTGTTCCAGTAAATTATGTACGGTCCTAATCTGGTAATTTACCTAAAATTCTACCTAAAAAGTCGAGCAGTATATTATCCCGTACACGTAGAAAAGTGATATTAACCTGCTCTGATAAAAATCAGAAAATTCTGTCTAATTTTGAATTCGTAAAAACATCACTAATAGTTATAGTGAAATGCAGTAAATATTCTCATCTAATCACCAATTAGTAGGACACATTTCAGTAAAGAGTGCATATTGAACTTTAGCGCGCGTTAATAGTGTAATTAATCTGAAACAGCAAAGTTTGAGCTCCGAAAGATGAAAGACTTCAAAAGAGCCGCGAGCACTTGATCAGGTCGATTTCCCCGATCCTATCGGTCAAACATTAGCCCCTCGACTCGATCGTTGGCGATTCTCTCATCTTATCTCCGCTCGCGCGGCCGCTTTGTTTTCCTAATTAAACCAGAGTGTCTCGGTCGAGCTGGCACAAAGGCGATTCTTCCGTCGAGTTTTTAACTGATTAGCCGGGCGATTATGAAGCAGCGCCGAAGGCTTAAGCCGACTCTAGTGCGCTTCAGGATAAACAGCCGACTGGTGGAGGTTCTTTTTTCACTTCGCCTCTTTTTTCATTCAAGCTGAATTAAGCTAATTATCCGCACACGATGAAAGTGCGGAAGAGTTGAAAATTGTTTGCGAGGTAATTTCGAGCCTTGCGGCGCGACGTGTATGCGACTCCTTGAGTATCTCGCAGGGGTGCTTTTTCAAATGGAGCTAGAAAATTAACTTTGAAGTACCGGTTTGTATTTTTGTTTGTCCAATAAAAAAGTTAATAATTGTATTTTGTTTGTCCAATAAAAGTTAATCTTGCGAAATTAGTTTGAATAAGCAAATTTTTTGCTGCTTTCGTATGAGCAGAAATTTATTTTCTCATTTATCACTACTTCATATCGCCAGACAAAGTTCGCTATGAAACAACTTAAAAACTTGCGCCAACTTTTGAGTAACGAATGGCATATCGCGTATTTATCCGGTTAATAATTTAAAGTCGACGCGACTTGCAGTATCGTTTAAATTAATTTGTCAAGATTCCCTTCATTTGGCATTAAAATTTCTCCATTGATAAAGTTCCGCCGCGCACAAAGAGCCGTAATTAAAATCGATTAATCTCCGTCGGGTCTTCGAGATTTAATGGAGATTAATACCTTGAAACGCAGAAAGAGCCGGAAAGAAGCGCGAGCTCATAGCGGCCCTCGAGGAAGCGTGTACTTTTTTTCCCCGCAGCTAGAAAACGACCCGCGGCCTTATTAAAGCATCAGTCATAAGTACGGAAGACAAATTAAAGGAGTTGAGAAATTTTAATGGTTTTTCCACTAAATCAAAAGAAACGCTCAACTTTATAAAGATGTGAAATGTTGTATAGAATTTTTATTTTGTAAAGAGAGTTTTGAATTTAATTTTATTTAATGTTTTAATATAATATATATATAGTATACTTATTATATGATATTTAATTAAAATATTATTATATAAGGAAACTTAAAATTCATGCGAAAGAGGAAATTCAAAACACTTACCATTTTAGTGAGTTTGCGGTGTTTAATTCTCGAATTGTTGATTATTATCAGAGACACTTATTAAAGAATCGATACGCTCTGTGAATTCGAAATTGACGACAGAGCGTATAAATTCTAAAATAAATATCCTGACATTTATTCATGAACAGCCGGTCGCCATAGCTTTTCATCTCAGCTGCTGTGATAGGTATAGTTGATTGGTAAATGGTGCTTGCTAAATTAATAAAACTCATTATGCCCTAGCCAAAAATTTAATGAATATTTTCAATGCATAAAATCCTTTCGTTGTCGTGTTTAAAGTGCGTTTGTACTAAAAAACTATTTTTTCTTTAATTTTTGTACCTAGACTTTTGAAAATGTGTTGCTTATATTCTATATAAAAAAACAAATATTTTTGTCTTTAGCTCAATTTTTTTTCATATTTTAAATCCATCTTAAAAGTACTTAAAGCTTTTTTTACTAAAACTAATTTTGCTAAAATAGTTGTTCGAAAGCTCTTTTTCTTCGATAAAATCTAGAGAATCACATTTACCCAGCAGAAAAATTGTTAGCTTAATCTGTCCTCAACTACACTATAAAACATAAAAAAATTGATTTTTGGGTCAAATTTTAGTAGAAACCCACCTTTTAAGTATTTTTTAAAAAGACATTTAATTTCATTTAAAGAAGTAAAACCCTCATATTCATACTTTACTTCTTGCGCACAAATTAAAGAACTGCATTCCGGCGTATTTACTTACTTCCCAGCTTGAATATAACATTCTCGGACTTAAGAAATTTACAGCGAGACGTCAGAGAAAAAAAAGAAGGGGGCGAAGAGAAATAGTTACACACCAAACAATGACCATAGGTGCATAGTAGTCCGAGACGGCTAATGCGACCTAATTCGGCGGCCGAGGAGCTCTCGGGCCGTTTAATTTTTAATGAAAAGAGCAAACACGCGGGTCGCGCGGAAAGAACCGCCGCGCGCAGTCGGATAAGTGTGCGGTGAAAAGTGCATTACGCGCTCGACAATGGAGCGTGCGCGCGGGAGCGCTTAATAATCGCCCGGCGCTCGCAAGCTCCCTCCCCCCCGGCCAGAATTTAGATGGCCTCGGCTTTTCGCATAATTGCCGGCTGTTAAAGTTTTAGAGCGCCGGTGCCGCGCTGCGGTTGTCATCGCGAGCCACTGCCCGACTTTTTAGCCGATTTAATCGGCGACGATCGATTTTGGGGAGCTTTTTTTTTCTAACTCTACGCGTCATTTTGTGCTATTAGGGTAGTCGTTTATAAGAGGGCCAAAAGATTTTAAGCCTTTAGTCACCTGTATTAAGTAAACATTTAAAAAATGTGTTAGTAGTAAAAAAATCTGTAATAATGTAAGAACATTTGAAAATAATTTTAAGTAATTTGGAAATATATTAATTTAAAGATTTCATATACATCAAGATCAAGAAATTTTGAGTCATCGCAATAGACGGGATCTTCATCCGGTGATTAAAGGAATAAAGTAGTTTTGAGATTATTCATGGTAAACTTATTTAATTTAATTTTTTTTATTACAATTGATATTTAATCAATTGATTATTTTCATTTCAGTAATTACGAAATTTGCATTAGTGTTCTTTAAATTCGTACAGTAAAAAAAATGTTGCTACAACAAGAAATAGATAAATTCTAGAAAAAATTGCAAGCATACGTACCTTGACATATCCAATTATCTGAAATTCGAACGACAAAATTGGTACAAATCGTAGAAAAAGAACACAGTAAGCAATTATTTTCTATAATTAAGGTATCCATTTTTATTATTGCGTGTCTATTATAAATGTACAACTTCTCATACATTAATTTTTTTTATTCTGCTTATGTGACTAAATTCCACGTTTTAGTTTGTCTCGTTTGTTAATGATACTCACGTACATAAAGTAATGCTCGTTCAAGCTATAGTATCGCACGAATGGGGCGAAAAGATTCGGCATCGTCGACCTCGACTTCCCGCGGCACTTACTTGAAAAGAAAAAATTAAAACTCACGCTTGCTTATTATATTGTTCAACCCATGAAACGTTAAAAAAAAATACTCGTCAGACGAGCGCTTCTCGCGACTCGTCACACAACGACAGTGGAAAAAAAATGCGCCGAGCTTTTTTCTTCGAACAAAAGGAGAAAAAAAGTCACGCATAATGCGTGAGAAATGATCGTGTAAAAGGCATACGCTCGTTCTGCGGAAAAAAGGGGGGGGGGGGGCTTTCAAAAGGGTTGCGCCCTCCCCAGCGACGAAAGAAAAAAAAAGAAAGCGCCGGGCAAATGAAAAATCGAGGGTCTGCCTCGCGGGTCGCCGACGATCTCGAGTGCCGCACTCGCTCGCTGTCTCTTCCACACTCGTTCTCGCACGCACGCACGCGATTTTTCAGGACACACAAAACGGTTTCCTTCTTCGGCTCTCTTTTATCTCCTCTCCGACAGGCCTCTGCCATCTCACTCTCTCTCTTTCTTCGAATTTGAAAGTCATACTCGCAATTGCACGTTGAAAATGTTTTTTTTTCTTTTTTTGGTACGCAAGTTTTGCGTATTTTTGCCTAAGCTTGTAGTAGTGTGATATATTAAAGTGTAATCGTTCAACGGAGGTTCGATGAAGTGTATAAGTTTCTTTTCCTTTTTCGTCAGCCTAAGAAGCACATAAATCGATAGAATATGCTCTTGAATCTTTTGTCGCTTGTTTACATACGATATTTATATATAATAATATACTCTCTCGATTACAGAATAATGACGTTACAGTCGTTAATAGCAAGAGTGAATGGGCATCATTCACGTCGTGTACCATCAGTGTAATAGCGTGTAAGAATAGTTCGAGTGACAGATGCGCGTCGTTCTTCGCTCGTTTAACGACGACTGACGTCCAAGTTTAACGCGCCATTGAGGGACGAATCGAATCGACCCTCGACAAAATTTTTATTACGATTATTTAGTGTAATAAATGTTCGTACATATTCACCCGACGTCAGTCGCTCCTCGTCGCTTCGAGAGTATCTAAGACGATTTTTATTTTTTTTTCTGCTCTACCGGCTATACAGTGAATTTCGAGGCGATTTATTTTCGTATATTTTTTAACGTGTCATCAGAGCCTTCTTTTAGAATGTGGTTTTCTGCTTTGTGTCTCTCTCTCTCTGTCTGATTTTAATGTGGATCGTCGAAATGAGAAAAGAAGGGGAATTTTATTCTTTCAATTTCATTTTCACAAAGGTACAACTAATCTTATTCATTGGTACAATGGAAGTCAAAGTATTTTGTTACGATCGATTGCAATATTTTGTATAAGAAGAATCAAGGACTCATTTAGCGCTTTGAAACTATAGAATTTTTTTATACCGCATGTATATAAGAAATGCACACTACGATATCGTACGATTTTTAAAAAGTGTTCTATGTGTATAATAATTCTGTATTTCTTATTAAATTTATGTAATCTTATTATTTTTTTTTTTTTTTAACTATTTCGCATTCGTCGCAAGAACAGGCAAGAAGCACTAATTTTTTTTATAATAGGATAACTCTCTCATTGATTTTTTTATTTATTTAAATTTTTATTTGATAAATGCGTGTTTTATTTAATATAACTTTTAACGGTGAAACTTAACTGGAAACTCTAACTCTAATATAGAGACGTTTTTTGCACCCGCGAGTTTCGACTTTTTGAATTATTTCATTTCTTTATTAAAGTGACCATATATAATAATCGTATTTAATTTCTTGTATTTATTTATTTTTTATTTAATAGATTTTTTTTATTTAAGTAGTTTCTTTTATTTTATTTATCTAAAACCGCAGTCCGATGATTAAATATGTTCTTTCCTTCGTCGCTGCGTTTAATCATAAATTTTTTTAGATATTTTATATATACATAATAATCCACGTACTCTACTAAAGTAAATGCCCCCCGGTGATCGGCCAGTCGAGAACGTTGTACACCCTTTTTTTTCTCGTCGTAACAATTGTCGTGATATTTTTTTATTTTCGTAAAAATACATGTATTTACATCGTGTGGTCGATCAATGAAATCGCAATACTCTCAATAATTGTGTCCTTAAACGGCGAACGGCATTGCTCTCCTACGTTTATTATATTGTTAAAAATTATGTAATAAATACTTTACAATCTAAGCACTCGTGAGTTTCTTTTTTTACGAGCTCCAATACTTTGACGTAGATTTATGACTTCAACAATAATTATGTTCTACCCTATAGTATAATATTGATATTTGTCACTTTAAGAATGCAAACGTAAATACGAAGTTTGATCGAGTTGAGGTGTCACACGTATGAATTTTTTTCTTTTTATTACTGTCAATACAATCGATATTATATATGTGTGAATAAACAGCATCGGCGGTACGTAGATTGGAGATTATCCGGAAATATTCAATTATCAAATTTTCGCTTTAACGGCATTTTATAATCCTATGAAAAATTCTCAAGCCAGCCCGATAAATTTTCAAATAAGCATTTTATTATCGTTGTACACATCTCCTCATTATTTGTCGATAAAGTATTCAATAAATTCAAACTTTGTCGTGCTTTAAGTAACAACAGTATACAGAATTTTCATTAAAAAAATTAATAATCGATCATCAAAGATTTTGGATATACATTTATAAAGGTTTGCAATAATGTAATAAATTTTACCATAATTTTCAATAATTTATTGATATATTCCTTAAGGCAACTAACTATTTATCAATTTTTATTTGTATTTTTATTATAAGACGTAAAACAAATAATGTATAACTTTATCACTACAAACATTTTTTAAATAAATTTAATCTATTTTACAAACGAATCGCACATTTAAACGCAAGTATAACGAACTGTCAGAGATCCTTGGAGTGATGAGAAATATGCAGGCGTGACACCGAGGATTTGGGGCATTTGCCTTTAACGAGAGTCTCGTACGATCTTCTTAAATTTTTACTTTTTTATAAATTTCATAGATGACGATAACTATATTAAATTGTATAGCAATGTTAGTAATTAGTTCTAGTAGTATAGGAGTAGCGATGTTAATAATCAATTAATTAAATTAATCAATTATTAGTTTATTTATCATCCGGCATCATTATAAAACCGTCGGTATCGTCGAATGCCTCCCTCGTGAAAGTCGATCTTCTGCATGTTGTTTGTCCCACGTACAGCCACATAAATCAGAGTTTCGTGAAAAATTAATATCGTGAAAAATTAATCGAACACCCAAGTTGCGTAACTTGTTTTTTATTATACGCATTTTTTTTTTTTTTTTTTTAAATTGATATGCTATTTAACAAATGTGTTGCAGTAATTTAAGCGAGAAGGATGCGCAAAGTTTAGAAAAGACATTTGAAAGATTTATGTACCGGTCGGTATTAAAAGTATCATCTATCATTCAATTCCGAAGATTGAAAAAGTTTTATTACTCTAGATTATTTCGTCTCGCCCCGATGACATTCGAGGGGACGCTTTATTTCATAATTTTCAGTGGAAATTATCACTTAAAAAATTTTGTGTATTTTTGTTGCAATTTTATTGCACTTCTTCAATACGCCTTTAAAATAGAATGACAGATCGGAATCTTCGATAGATGTGCAATTCTAAAACTTTTTTTAAAAAAAGCAAAAATTACTAAATCAAAAGATTCAATTCACAACTACGATAAGAGATTTGGAAAAAAGAAATGAAATTTAGATCAAGCGATTTATAAAGCTAGTTGTGTAAGATTGAGTTTTGAATCTATCAGTGACGCAATACGATCGACTCTTAGGAGGTCAGCGCCGACAGGCTGTGGTCCATTTGCAAAAGCCAGGAATCTTCTGGAACGCGGGGATTCGTTGTGTTACAGATTAATCTTCTTCCTTCTCTTTTCCCCCGTCCGCCCGGAAGGTCTTCCCCTTTTGGTGGGAGCGGCTTTCGCCGCGCTCCTTTTTTTTCTCGTCGGCCGCCTAATATTCTCGCTCTCCGCGATGCGGGAACGGCTTGCGCTTTGTCCTTTCGCTCGGACCTGCTAAACGGCCCGTTCCAACGAATCTAATTGGGATGTTGCACGAAAAATAAAATCAAATTTTATTAACTACGTCTGATGAAATGTCGAAAAATATTCGATACGTGTTTTTTCTTTTTTCAATTTAGTGATTATTTGCCGTTCGCCGCTGTTACGTCACGTATACGTAAATTTTAACTTGATGTATCTTTGGTTAATAAGTGTTAAATTGAACAAAAAAAAAAACATATCGATTATTTTCCGATATATTCTGCCTGACTGACCTATTGTAATTTTTCATGAAAAATCTCAGTTTAGAAACAACCAATTCAGGATTGTCGCAATTTCGAAGGGAGGATTTTTTTTTAAAGATTTCTGTTTTTAAAACGAAGTTATTACCGGGTGGATGAAAAAAAGGTTAGCGGGGAAAAATTGAGATGGGAGGAAAACCGAGATAGGAAAATGGAGCATAAACGGAAAGAGGTAAACAAAGACGCGTGGAAGTAGCGGCATCGATATTGCATATCGATGACCTCCCATTTTTTGTTTTCGAAATTACTTTTTCTCTCCTCCGTCGCTCTCCTCTGCCGGCGCGCCCCTTTTTTTCCACGTTTTGTGTTTACCCTTCCCGGGCTTTTTTCAACCTCTTTCGCTGCGCTTGAAAAAAACTTCCATCGTCTCGCGTGACCTTTTGCTTTCAAATAAACTGCTAATAACAAATTTTAATGGATTTACAAATCAAATGTTCCATCACCGGAACCAACTTAACTCAGCTCATTATCAAACCACTAAAAGTGAACTGTAAATCTAAAATACACACCGATAAACAGTTAAGAATCACCCGTTCCGCACAAAAAGCTAAAAATAATATCCCCAGAACCAGAAAAAAAAAGAAAAATCAGTGCAAACTTTGTTCCAGTGATTGAAAGTGTTAACTCGGGTTTACTTTCAAATCTTACATTTCAATATTTCCCGGGGTTATCCGTGGTATCGCGTGCGCGGGGATGGGGAGGGTGGACCAAAGGGGGGGTAGAGGGCGGAACTTTCCGAATAAATTGAATTCGCCGGGGCCGCGGAGTCGCGCGGACGGTAGCCCGCCCGTCCGTCCGGGGGATGAAAAGCGACGGAGCAAAGTGCGCGCGCAATGCAAAGAGCGAGCGGAGAGAAGGTGGCCCGGGGTGCCCCGGCAAAAAATGGAAATTGCCGAAGCAAGCGCGGCAGCTGTCCTCCCGGAACAAGAACGGGAGGTAATAAAAAAGAGAGAAGAAAAAAAAAAAAAATAATAACTGGTGCGAGAAGAGCCGGGCGAGTGCCCCGCTCCCGCCGCTCTTTTCCGCATGGTCAACCGCGGCCAATCTCCATTGAGGACGACGTCTGGAGAATCGATTTTTTTATCCCTCCCCCTCCTCCTCTCTCACTGCGTATAAATGCATTTTTTTTTGTTCGTCTAGGCTTATGCGTTGGTGCGGCTGGTCTGTCTTTGATGTACTTTCGATTCTCGGGAAATCGAACGCTCGCCCCGCTACGTACCTAATTTATTCCGTTTTGGTACGGGCCGCTGGCCACGGGGGCTATTATCTTTTCATGCATGTGATTCTGCAGCCTTATTTTAGAGGTGACCGCGCGCTCGCGAGTTTCACTGCACTCGGTCGGCAGGGTGATCAATCCGTTCTTTGTTTGATTATGCCGATGATCACGTGCGATTGATGATCTCGGCAACTGATGTTCGAAGATAATCATCGCGATGAGGCTTTAATTTCAATGTGACCTAATTAACAATCGCTGATAGCTCTCACAATATAGGAGAGTGAAAAACCAAAAGATTCGCATTACACAATATTGTTTTATGGAAAAGAGCGATTTTTCACTTGAATAGAGTGATTTTTTGAATTTTTGAGAGAGCAAAAATAACTCATTACATTCAAGAACAAAAAGTTACGGTGCAAAGGCTCTGAAAAATTGTTCTCTATAGTTCAGATAAAACGACTACTTTAAGAGAGTATAAGGTTGTAACATTTTCTTGCGATAAGTCAGAATAAATAGCAATTTCATTTTGATCTTAATTGTAATACGTCTGTTATTGAGAAATAGCAGAAAATGCTAGACTCCAGTATAAAGTCACCAGATTTTTCAACATACCCTTATCTTTTCTTTCTACCGAGTAGTATAAAATTTATAGCAACAGAATTGCTTTACAATTACATTCTCTCATTATTTATAATCTAATCGAAAATTCAATACAAACAAATGCCAGAAGAACATTAAAAAATTTATTGAAGTAATTTCTACCGTTTAATCAACAATGTGAATTATGAATTATTATACTCGTGCAAATTTGTATTTATGCTTTTTAACCAATCAAAAACCTTCTCCAAGGTGAATACAGCAGATTTTGAAAGGAGCTGACGAAGCACACGTCGCAACGACATATAATCATATTAAAAAAACAGTGCAAGCCTATATCGGGATAGAGATCATCGGCGATCATCGCAGCGAAACTGACGCGAGGAGCTCCGAACCTGCGGTGGTGTCCGGTCGACGGCAGCGTGGCGGCTCTGAGGGTCGCCCTTAGGATCAGCCGCGTGCGGAAGCAACGGACTCGTTGACGTCGCGTCTTCGCCGGCACGCGAAGCTGGAGGTGGAGGTGGGGGAGGAGGAGGTGGAGGCGGAGGTGGCGGCGGTGGTGGCGATCGATCGGCCAACGGCGAGGGGGGCGAGGCGCGGGGGCGGGGCGGATGCGGGGGACAGGCGGGGGACGAGCTCACGGTTCGCGCGAGCCCACGGCCGGCGGGCACATTAGCCACGCAGCTGGGCCAGGAGCAACGCCACCCCCGACAGCCAGAGGCTCGTCCAGCCCGTCACGCTCGACGCCCCGTTGCAGCCGTCCTCCTTGCAGCAGTAGGTCCGCGTGCTCCAGGCCTCTGCAACAGTCGAGGAAATGCTTAGCGTTAGATAAGAATCACTTGAATTAAATAGGTTTTGCGATGATTTATTTTAAATTTCAGATGATGTATATTTGATTTAAGCATGATCCCGTTTTTATTAGACATATATTGACTCATCCGTTCATCGAGAGAAATGTTTTAGTGATTTTTATAAAATAAAGTAAATTATACGAGACAGTATAGTGTGCATCTAGATCGTAGCTTCTACTAAACGTAAATTTTTTTTGTGCTAGTTTGGGACTAAAATCCATTAAAAAAGTAGCAATCAAGTAAGATAATCGTACATTACGCAACTAGTGCGCAAAACAGGGGATTCGCGCACGAGTCGGGTTTGTCGCCCGAGCGCAGCGAGGGTGACAAAGAAGACGAGTGCGTGAATTTGTTTGCGCACGTGT
>JAXIUT010000048.1:15749243-15760908 GCA_035586675.1 Eurytoma californica | reverse complement strand
GACGAAATGGATGGTTTTTAAACACTTTTACACACTTTTAAACATTTTTGAACAAAAATTATTTCCACCAGGGATATTCTTTTATTATTTTATATTTGTAATAACGAACACATATGGGGTGGTTTTATATTAGATCAGTCACTTACTTATGGAGTACACGCATCATAAGTGAAGAATTTATTTCTTTTGTTTGAAGGCATTAATTTGGAGAAAGTTGTTTATAAGACATATTTCATAAAAGTTTTTTCATTGTATTTTTTCTTTGATGAATGTGGTGTATGTAGAATAACGTGAATGTTAATTTTTGCGTTCGAGATTTTTGTACAAAACATTGTTTGAAAAAGATAATATACAGGATTATTTATTATAACTTAATAAAAGATTTTTTAAGAAATCGGATATATAGAGGAATATAATTACATATATACTTACAAAAGAAAATTAAATGTCAAAAATAGAACAAATAAACATGAGAAAAATTATTGACATTTTCAACAAAATTTAACTTATAATTACTGTATATAAATTTGATTACGTGAAATATCATTTAGATAAGTAAATATATTCAGTTATTTAACTCAAATGTTACTTAATATTCATTTTTAGAAGGATTATATATAATTTATATAAAACATTTTTATTCAAATATTAAAAATTTAAATTATTGCAGTTCATTGAAATATTATGTAATTATTATTAAAAATTAAATTTTGTTTGAGTGCGCAGTTCTTTATAATCAAATTTTCTTTGAAAGTAAATCATTCGTTGTTAACTATAAGATTTCTTAAATTTCACGTCATAAAATAAAATTTGTATAAAAAAAGTAGAGAACACAAATTGAAAGTAATAAAAAGAAAACAAGAAATTTTTGAAAAACATTTAGATATATTGTAAGTGAAAATAAATATTAATTCCATAATTAATTATAAATTTATTCTCATATAAAATGAAAACTTAAAAAATAAATGAAAATTATTCAAAAAGTGCAGTCCGCGCATTTTCGCGCTGCAGCGTCTGCAGAGTGCAGGTGTACCTTTCGCAGAGGCAGCACCAACCATAGAGCTCTGGCGACCTTCTTTACCAGCAAGAGCAGACCTTCACGGAGACAGAGACGTCGGAGACCCCGCAGCGTCCGAGATAAAGCTTTTGTATAGCCGTTTGTCTGTCATCCCGAAAAGTTTATCCAAATGGAGAACGGAATAAAAATCACGGTGAAATGGAGCGGCGAGGAGTATCCCATCACGGACATAGAGGAGAACGACACGGTCCTCTCCCTCAAGGAAAAAATTCATAAGCTCACCGGCGTCAGGCCCGAGAGGCAAAAATTGCTCAATCTCAAGTTTAAAGGTTATATTTTTTCCTCTAAACAATAAATGAAATTTCAATATTTGCCAAATTTTTACAGTAGCATGTATGTTGTTGATCTAAATTTTTTTGTCGCTGTTTTGTTTTCATGAAATTAAGTTAATTAGAAAATCTAATTTGATGATGTATTTTTAATATTTTTACAAATGATTATTTTTACCTTAGATTTAAGACAGATGATTTATTAATATTTCTTTAATATTCTTAATTAAACTGATAAAACTAAAATTTTACTAATCTGGCATATATTTTAACGTTAAATTATTATTAATTTTGCCTACAGGCAAACCAGCACAAGACACTGATATCATAAGTAAACTAGGATTGAAGCAAGGCTTTAAATTAATGATGATGGGCTCTAGAGAGGAAGATATCGCCGAAGTAAGTCAGGCTCCGGAAAACATGCCTGATGTGATAAATGATTTGGACATTGAAGAGGAAGAAGTAGAAATTGAAAAAGCAGAAATTTACCTTGCTAAAATACAAAAAAGAATTGAAACCTACAAGATTCAGGAATTAAATCCGCTTAGAGAGGGGAAAAAATTATTAGTACTTGACATCGATTACACTCTTTTCGATCACAGATCAGTGGCTGAAACTGGAATAGAACTAATGAGGCCGTACTTACATGAATTTTTAACTAGTGCTTACAAACATTATGATATAGTTATATGGTCTGCAACAAGCATGAAATGGATCAATGAGAAAATGAAACTTTTAGGAGTTACAAATCACCCAGATTACAAAATAGCTTTTCACTTGGACTCGCTTGCAATGATTTCTGTTCATACACCAAAGTATGGTGTGGTAGATGTCAAACCCTTAGGAATTATATGGGGAAAATACAAACAATTTTCTGCCAAAAATACTATTATGTTCGATGATATTAGAAGGAATTTCATAATGAATCCACAATCAGGACTTCGAATAAGAGCATTTAAACAAGCACATTTGAATAGACATAAAGATAGAGAATTACTGAAGTTATCAAAATATTTAGAATCCATTGCTCCTGTGGATGATTTCCAAACTCTCAATCATAGAAAGTGGGAAGCATACAGACCTAAAAAAAATAAAAGCATTAAACGAAGTGAAACTGATGATGCCCATGTTCATCAAGCATAACTGATATAGGAAGTTATTTATGAAATAATGTTATTTTTTAATTTTTAAAATTTACTGATAAATAAACGAATAAGTGTAAAATAATGGATACATCGATAAATAACAATTACAAAGGGTTTTTAATTACAATGAATGTTTACAATGAATGTTTACTATATTGAAGCTTCAATGGACATCATGAAATAATGCTTAAGACCATGAATGTAAACAAAACAACTTGATTTTGACAATAGCTTTAATTTAAAAAGAAAATTTTATTAATTTTGTGTACTACATGCATAATGAACGTAAATAAGTTGATGAAAGATTGATTTAAGAGCTACTAAATACCATCTTTAAATTAAGGTAGTATTTAAATTGCTATTTAAAATTTAGTGCAAAATCATTTTGAAACTGTATATTTTTTACAAGTTCTGTATAATATAATTTAAGATAATATTGTACTTTCATATTTATAAAAAAAATAAAAATAATTATATTCTTATATTTTTAATTACATTATTTTGATATCAGAAGCATGTTATTTTATTATGATATCGATTCAGCTTTTTTAACAACTATTTTAATTTTAATCAAAATTTCTATGAGAAAAGTAGTTCTTAATCTAATTATTCCATGGATATACATATTCAATGTCATAATATATTTTAAATGTTTAAAAAAACTACAAAAGAAATAAAATATATTTAATAAACTTCTGAATTTCTTTAGATATTGTAAATGAATAAATAAAATTTTATTTGACTTAGAAAACATAAAGCAATACAACATTTTTAAAAATAATAATTTATTTAGAAAAAATATAATACAATAATGATTCTTTTAAATAATAAACTAATTACATTACTTATTGCAAAAGTATCTTAAAATTATGATAACAGTTTCTGTGCTTCTAAATCTTCTCTCGTTGAATGTGTATTATATGTGAAGAGTCGTTCTTTATTAGTTGCATAAATTGTATGATTACTAACAAGATTCTTATGCACTTTTAAAGTTTGTTGTAAATCAAATATACTTATAGACTGAGGAACTGGTACCAAAGTTTGTGTAGAACAAGCTAGGGCATAAGCCATTGCCTGTTCAGCATCTTCAATGCTCATTTTTGGGCAAGGTATCTGTCCTGAAGGATCTACAACCATTGTTGGATTGCTAAACCTAGTTTCTTCAATTATGGATGATGTATTTCTTTTCCATGAACTTGGTACTGTCTCTCCGATATTGTAAATAAAAGATTCATCCCTAACACAAAATCCTTTCCTTCGAGTGATCATGGCTGTCAAAATATTTTTCAAGAAAATATGCGTAGCAGCTATGATAATGTGAGCAGTATTGTCTTCTGCTCCATCCATATTATTTTCCCAAGCAGCCAACATCAATCTAGCTAGGACAAAAGTTCGATCAGGAAGCACCAACTCCTGAGCACTTGAACGGTTAGCACCTATAGGTTCATCTCCCACGGGTGAAGATGCTTGACTCAAAACTTCTGCGTACACATCAGCAGGTTCAAAGTTTGATTTGTCAGATCTGTACTTTCTTTTTAATCTTAGTCTCTTCTCTTTGATATTTTGTGCATTGCTCTGAGTGCTGTTCATTTTTGTTATTCTTGGTGGAGCAGACACCACCAAACCTCTTACTTTATTGAACAGACAGAGTAAAAATTCATTATGCAAATGCACTTGATCTTCTGTCATTATACTTCTAGCTTCCGAATCGAACTCTTCTTTCGTGGATTTCATTTGAAACCACAACTTCATCTTCTCAAAATACAATTTGGCATTGTCTCCTAACGAAGCGACGAGCGTTTTTCTTGCAATGTTCAATTCTTTAGAAGTTGTCATTGTTGAATCTATATCGGTTCTTCCTTTTTTTCCAACACTACGGAATTTTTAGAATATTGTTATTTATTTTCACGCACAAAGTATTTGTTTTTTTTTCTGCTTTATTTTCTTACGATTTTAAGAGGTTATGTTTGTAAACGTCTGCCAATTACCTGCCCTGACGCCTCGCAGCTGCATCAATTGACACTAGACTGAGCACTAAATAGGGAGGATTTCAAGGTTATATAGCACCCCCGCCGTTGCAGGTCAAAATTTTTGGAGCAACCGGAAGTAAACTGAAACAGTTGTAATAAAAATAAGTGCACTGTCATTAGAAAATTATTGAATAACACCAAATTAACCAAATTATTTTAATATTATTTATAAAACTAAAATAAAACGTTTAAAACGCATCTAAATTATTACTTTTATTAAATGTGTATCAGATATATAAAGTACATACATCACACTGAAAAATTTTAAATATCACTTTTACTGACGGTCAGCGTACCCACCCACAAGAGGCGATCTCGAATGCCGTACATATACGTCAGCCGCTGCTCGCTATGAATATGAAGAATGCAATACATTATACAGCGCACTCCAAATCTCCAATGATATATTTGTATACATACACATCGGCGCGAAAAGGCAGTGAGTGACGGTCAGCCGTCGGTGGTGCATGCGCGCGCAGCTTTAGCGGAGGCCGGAGGAGCGATATCAATCGCGGGCCGCGCTCTCTCTCTCCTTTGTCGTCGCTCTCCGCGGGCTGCTGGCATCAGTGACATCAGTGTGTACCTTACCCGAGTCGACCGAGGAGGTACGGTGTGTATAGGCGTGCTGGCGCTGCGAGGCGTCTGATGTCGCGGGCCCGTGCACCAGCCACCGAATGGAGCTGTTCCGCAGCGACACCCACTTCATCTTCGTGAAGGAGAGCCACAGCCTCTGGTGGGACAAGCAGACGGGCGAGTTCGCCGCTAAGTCGGGTAACGATATCATCATCATCCTCATCGCCGTGCAATATCGCGCTAATATACATTATACACCCTTTGTACTTGTTACGCTCCGCTTCTCTATTTGCTGTCTGCTACTTGCACGCTCCGACGAGCTGTCAATACACCGCTTTACCGCCCCGATACCTTCCTGTGTGTTATTTTCTCGATCGCTGCTTTTCCGTTTACTCTCTCTCTCTTTCTCTCTGTCTCTCTGTCGTTTTATCGGAATCGAGGCGCGAGGGGGCGGACCCTTTGTTTATACCGGGGTTAGGGTTGTCACTCGCGGCCTAAAACTGACCTAGAATTCGCGAGTGCAGCAGTCCCGCGACATTCGCGCGCCAGTGAATCCTATAAGCAAAAATGTTTTCATTCTTCCGGCGGATCGAAAGGCAAAGCGACGATGATTCACGGTTGATGCTGCCCAGTCACGACAGGGTTTATTGTTTAGATTTTTTTTAAAAAGACAAGTTGCGCGCTTGCGGGACATTCACTCTTTCTTAATGTTGTGAAAGGAGTTGAGCTGAAAATCAATGTTTACACCGTGTCTTTATATACTGGTACGGGCTTTTCTTGTTTATTTTACAACTTGTTCTATTTGTCTCGTTTTAACTTTGTTGGTGAGTTAATGTAGAGCGAATCTATAAATATTAAATGCATTTGGGGTTGCATAATTACATACAAATTCTTGTGATATTTACACTGGTCACAAAAATTGTACACTTAACTTATTTAAATTGCTTTTGTAAATTAACGGTTATTTATCAAGAGAAGAGATGTTACGTGTACTTATATATATTCTTATTTTATAGATTTTTCTGCAAGAAACAACATTAGTAATTTCACCTTCATGTTTTTAAAATTAAACAATGATTAAAAACATTGCTTGTAATAGTTTATTATAAAAGATGAACATAATTTCATAAATTTTAAAAATTTATTATTTTTAAAATAATTATTAAAATAATATTTTAATAATTTTATTTCTTCTAGAATTATTAAATAATAAATAATACTATGAATTAATTGTCATTAACAGTTGAACATGTTTTCGTTTTTATTGATTTTTTATTCTAAATTGAATAGCTTAAATGCATGGCATGAGTGTTGCCATTTACATGTATATGTATATTAGTGTAATTAGCAAAAGCAATTATGATAATTCAAGGCAGGAATGAAACTGTACCGCTAAAAACGGAGTTGAACTGCTAACAAAAACAATTACAAAGGGTACAATTTGAATTTTTATTAGTAACGAAATATTAAAATTAATTCTTTACAATTAAATGGAAAACTTTTAAATTTGCCAATCAATAATAGCAATAAAAATATACTAATAGTATTTGAGTATTCATTAGAAACACGGTTGAAAAATTGAATGATAAAAAATAATTGAACTCGACAAATAAGGACGTGTTTAAAAAAAAACGCAAACTTAAACTCTCTCTTCTTGATCATTTAGACGTCCTACAAGTGCCTGACACGATTATAAGCTATACCTTTTAATCTTACACTGATGGACTTTTACGTCTAGCCGCATAGTGTTCCGACAAGAAAGAAAAGTCAATTATAAAATGTATAAAAATACGAGAAAAATGCTAATAAAAATTGTTATTATTAAGAACGCATTCAATGGAAACGCAAATAGCAACTGACTGAAATCCACATACAAAGTAATTTACGTTAGCGTAGTATTAAATAAAAAATTAAGTCTAGGTCCTTCACCTTTGTTCAGTCGCAATTGTCTAGGTATAGACTCGCCTCATTTATTTCTATTTTTGTTAAAGAACTTCGATCTTCTTTACGTAAAAGCGATACTACTGTTCTACATATTTTAGTCAAATCGACATTCGGAAAAATAGATAATTGGACAAATCAATTCCAATTAGCGTCGGCACTTTTCTTTCTCCAACGGCTAAACCTTCTTACATTTATTATAAACAATGCATTTTGTTTTATTCGTGCCAAGTTGCATTATGTTAATTGCGTAAATAATTAAATGTTCTCGCAAATTACTTCCTGCTCTTAATAATCTACGGAATAATTGATAGTCTCAATCGATATCCTTTAATTTTCGAAATTCATTGGCTATTTACATCTTTTTATTATTTATAAAAAATTAGGCGCTATGTATAAGGAAATCAAGTATTTATAAAATTAATACCAACAATCGTAGTTTTCATTATGCAAAAATAGATGATTCATGATATGAATACTTCATAGTTTATCTAAATTATTTTGCTTAATTTTAACGAAAAAACAAAATTAAATATAATTAGTGAAAATTACAACAATGTATTAAATAACATATCATTTTCATATTTTCCTTTTAAACAATTTTCGATATTGAACGACTGTGCGACTTTTGAAATTTTACTTTTAAAAAATGTTTTCGAAAAAGCAATTTTTTTAAAAAGAAATTATGTATTTTTTAAAATTGCACTCACGGTATTGCGAAAATATTTTAAAGAAAGGTGCGTTCATTCATCGAAAAAATTCGCGGCATGGAAGACGCGAAGGCGCGCGTAGTATAACCACACGTGGCCGCCCACTGCTTAAGTATTTCATGAATGGAAATCCTTTTGACATAAAAGAAAACGCGCGCAACTCTCTTTGATCGCGATTAAATAAAATTGGGTCAATCAATATCCTTGCAATATACGTACAAGTTGTCTTTCTCGATGAGATCCAACACCGGATAAATTCACACGTCCTGTATCGAACCCGGTAAATTTTTTTGTCAATGGGCCGCTGTTTGATAATTCAGCTTCGTAGCTGATAAAAATTTGATGAAATTCCAGTGACTAAGTGAGCTGTCGGGAAGATACGATAAATAAGTAAATGCACTCTTTCTTTTACTCGCGTATTTTTATCCAATAAAATTTGGTCCAAAATAAACAAAACAAAATTCAATTTAAACGCTCTTTTTCGCAAAAAAATTGGAATAATTTTTTAAATAAAGAGTTCACTAATTTTCATACCTATCTCTTTAGTTAATAATTATTTGGAAACATTTTGAATTACAGATCTATTGTAATGGTAAAGAATAAAGATGCTTCTTTGCTTATTTTTATCTAAATAGAAATTTTTTATAAATCTATATTAATTAAAATAAAACATATTTATTTATATTTTATTTCATTATTATTTTAATATTGTATAATTTTTCAGATTGGGAATGGGCAAGTGCAAACGATCTGGAATGCCTTGGCCTTTTCTACGGAATAGTTGGAAAGATCGAGCAGGCCAGTGTTTTGGAGACTCGTTTGATGCTCATTAAGGAAATAGCATCAGCTGGGGAACTTCAAGGTGGTCATGAAGTTTTTAAAATAAAATCAATTGCTTTTCTTCACCTTGGCTCAGAAAACTTTGACATCGGCCTCCTGCCTTGTGCAAAGCATCAGTATGGTGCTCCAAAGAAAAAACCCAGTAGCGGTGGTCTGTTCGATTCCCAAAGAGTTGGTTTTGCCAAAACTTGGGGATCTATTAAAAGTGCTACTAACACTATCAAGAATACCACTCAACAAGCTGCTGCACTTGCCACATCTCAAGTCAAATCAACAGTTACTAAAAGAACTGGTGTCAAGGATAAAGAGCGGTTTGATAGACGATTACTCGAAGAACTGAATAAAATCTTTACTGAGACAGATTCATTTTTCTTCTGCCGGACTAAAGATATAACTAATAGTTTGCAGAGGCTATGCGATAAAGAATCTCAAAAGGAGGAAACTAGCAAAAATTTGGCTATCTGGAAAACGGTTGATGACAGATTCTTTTGGAACAAGTATATGTTACAAGATGTCATTAATTTAAATGTAAATATCTAAAGATAATCTTCTAATTACTTTTATTTTCATTTTTCTTATTTGCTATTTTTAATTACAGACTGAAAAAGCAGATTGCTGGATTTTACCTATAATACAAGGCTATGTTCAAATTGAAAAATGTCTAGTAGAAGTAGGATTTGATGGTCAACCACTACATGAAATTTTTAATCTAGCCATCATATCAAGAAGAAGTCGATTTCGTGCAGGAACCAGGTAACTTCTTAAAATAGTACAAGTAATATTAAATGAATTACTTAATTATTTTTTCAGTACGACAAAATATATAATTGTTATAAATTTTATAAAATTCTAACATAATTATAATTTTAGGTATAAAAGACGAGGAGTAGATGAAGATGGCAAATGTGCTAATTACGTTGAGACAGAACAATTAGTTTGGTATCACGATCATCAAGTCTCTTTTGTTCAAGTTCGCGGAAGTGTTCCAGTTTATTGGTCTCAACCAGGCTACAAATACAAACCACCTCCTAGAATAGATCGGGGTAACTAATACTTAATCAAAACTAAAATTAAAGTTGTCCGAAAAATTGAATACTCAAAATTACAGTATTTTATAAATACTTCTTGCAGATGAAGCTGAAACTCAAGTTGCATTTGAAAAGCACTTTGCAGAAGAACTGGATTGTTACGGACCTGTCTGCATTGTAAATCTTGTAGAGCAAATTGGAAAAGAAAGTATAATTTGGGAAACTTACAGTAACCACGTTTTCAATTATAACCATCCCGATATTACTTACACTACATTTGATTTCCATGAATATTGGTAAGCAGTTAAAAAAGTTTCATTTTATAAAATTTATCTTTGTAAATTAGATTTCTTCATCAATGCATTTGACTTCAGTCGCGGCATGCACTTCGAGAACGTCTCCCTCTTGGTCTCGGCGCTGGCGCCTGTAATTGCTGAGATGGGCTACTGCTGGCACGACAAGCAGGGTGCTATATACATGCAGAAGGGTGTGTTCCGCATAAACTGCATCGACTGCCTCGATCGGACGAACGTCGTGCAGACGGCACTGGGCAAGGCCGTAATGGAAATACAGTTCTCGAAGCTCGGTCTCATACCACCCGACGGTACTCTGCCTGCCAACATCCGTCAGACCTTCCAGCAACTCTGGGCCAATAACGGCGACATAATCAGCAAACAGTATGCCGGCACCAATGCTTTAAAGGTATTGAAATACGCTCAAAATCTATTTCTAAAAGTAACATTTGAACGACAATGTAATTTTACCTCATTTTTATTCTAGGGAGACTATACGAGAACAGGGGAAAGGAAATTCACTGGACTTATGAAAGACGGAATGAATTCGGCTAATAGGTAATTTCTCTTTAAAATATCAAAAATGCCATACTGCATCAAATGCTTCTATACTATTGTACACATGCCATCAAAAATCGAGTGTCTTTTGAACAACTTCGATAGTCAATTTATATACACACTCGTGTGTCGTTTTCTCAATGTCTAACTATTAGAGCAAGCATTTTTTTCTCGTCTCAAAGTTACTCGAACAATCCATAAAAAGAAATAATTGGCATAGCGCGAATCCTGAAAGAGGTGTTCTAATTTTATCGTAGATACATTCAGCAACATTTTTTGGACGATATTCGTCAGGCGGCGATCGATGTCTTGCTAGGATATCCGATCGACCTTGAACAACTGAACGATGATTGGTCGCACTATTTAAACGTTCTCGATAATTGCTGCCTAGAACTTATACCCGCGAAACCACCAAACATAGAGCTTCAACTTACAACACATCCCGAATTTATTTACGCCAATATCATGTTTGATTTAGCAAGGTTCGTTTGAATGCTTTGAGCTTTTAAAAAAAAAAATCTTTTTTTGTCTATGTTTCTTCAGCGTCGATTGCGGCCTTACGTAATTTGCTATTTTATTGAATAAGCAGCAGTTTTTTTTTATTGAATTAAAAATGAACAGTTTTTCAATTAACCAGGCTAACAAATGAGTTGGAATTGAATATAAAACACTTGCAAAGCTACAGGCATGGCTTTTTTATGTTGGCACATGCAATGCGTAATTGTTGGATAGAATAATAGTTAGATAGACTTTTCACATACTTTTATTAACTGTGTTAATAAAATTTTAATTAATTATCATGTTCTTATTTTATTCATTGCGTTGGATGTTTATAATGGATATCTTTTACCTTATTATTTATTACAGGTATTACTTAAATCGATTCAAAGATGTTTATCGGCAAGCTACCATTGATCTTATGCTGGGTAATCTTGTGAGTGAAGAAATGTTCCAAGAGAAAACAGAAGAAGAGGATAATGCTGCAACAGCTGTTCACGTGAAACTGTTAATTGAAGACTGTAAAAAATTACTTATTCCTAATCCTGAACATATTCTGAACAGCTGGGGCTTAATCGATGCTGATCCAATGTAAGGCATTACAATTGTTATTAAAACTTACTTGTTTTTTTAGGAAGACAGGTCTCGAATGATCACGAAACGAACCAAATGATATTAATTTATTTATTGATTAGCTTACGT
>JAXIUT010000048.1:15725952-15749143 GCA_035586675.1 Eurytoma californica | reverse complement strand
ATTATCCCCTGGAGATTTTATGATTTACTTTCTTCATTATCATCGGCTACGCAACAAACAGCCAATTAATCACACATGTATATTTTAAAATTAATTTTGATGAATTTATAAGCATAACTATTGCAGTTTACACCGGTAAATTCATTTAAATTATTGCAACAGTATGTTGGGATCTTTACACGGTTGCTTTATGGCACTACTGTTCCGGGATCGTAGAATTACCATCGAAACTCCCCATACATCTTGCGAGTGAAACTTTCCTCTTCGCGCATTAACTCACTCCTTGATATGCGATTTTACCTAGAGCAGCGTTAATCTCGCGCATCTATTTTCATATAGCGTGAGAGCATCAGTCTCAAGTTAAAAATTCTACCTCGACAAAATTTAGTATGCACTTTATCTACTTTCGTTTCGAGCGCGAGGTTAGACGCAACTTGAGGTTCGCGTTTAAAATAAACGAAGGATTAACAAGGAGTTATGCACGTACGAGGATCTTTCTGTAATAATTTCCATTTCTGGGATAGATATTCAAGACAGTGTTTTCATTTCCACTGAACTTGTGCTGAATGCTGTTTAAATGTTTTCCTTAAAAAGAAAAAATATTTCACTTAGGAAGGAAAAATATTCAAAATGCAGATGCAGTTGTTTATAGATTTAAAAAATACGGATAAAATGCTTTTTACGTTTTAAGTTTTTTCAAAACTTTCTTAATATAAAACATGTGTCCCTTAAAAACATAGAAAATTAAAATAAATGAAATAATACACTGAAAAAATAATAGAGAAAAGCTTACTATAAATAATTCTTGGAGGTAGAGGATAGACTTGAAATGTGATAAAAATAACCATAAATTTTGAAAAAATTACACAATTATGGCAATTTTTACTATAAAGATAGTAATTTTTCCAAGGATATAGTAATTTTTCTCAAATTTCAAGTATGTCCTCTATCTCCAATATTTATGTAGTAAATTTTCCTCTTATTTTTCTCAGTGTAATAATGCGACTATTATCACTCATTTTATGAGAGAATTATGACTCATTCACATATTTTATGTGTAGATAGTACTATTTAAAAATTTCAAACAAAAATAAAATAATCGTTTTACTATGTTCAAAATAACATTTAAATTTATAATTTCTTTTATATTTACATTTTTCCTTCTTTCTTTCGCAGGGAAGACATTTTGCCAGGCGTGCAAGAAGAAGTGCAGCGGCGAGGTGCTGCGCGTGCAGGACAAGTACTTTCACATCGGCTGCTTCAAGTGCGCCCAGTGCAACACCAGCCTCGCCCAGGGGGGCTTCTTCGCGCGCGAGGGCGCCTACTACTGCACGAAGGTACGTGTCCACGTATACACACTTTTGTATGCGTAAGTCGCGGAGACGCGTAAGGACTGCGCTCGTTTTAAATTCCGCTCCCGTGGGTCACGGGCGCGACCCTCCCGATTGTTTTCGCCCGCGTTGAATAATTTAGGGCTCGCTGTGTGCGTCGCTGCGCTAACAGGACCCGCGTTGATGAAGAAGCCGCTCTTACGGGCTTTGGGTCGAGGGCTCGCCTATTGCTGGCAGTTGGCTCGGTTGGAGTAAGCTTGGTTTCGAAGGGTGTTTTTTCAACGGCGGTTTTGTTAATTATTTGGCGGATCTTAAAATTGATCAGCAAATTTCTATGTTTTAATCGATCGGCTCTTTAGTAAAGTAAAGGAACTAAAACAATAAGGTTACTGTTGTTGTCCATGATAAATTTTGCAGAGTTTAAAATAAGAAATAAAGTCATGTTAGTTCTAATAAACTATCTAATCTCGAATTGGCTGAACTATCACTCCGATCGAATGGTCATTCACTCCTTTTTATAAGAAGTGACAATAATTATCACTAGAAGCGGTTGAATGTTGAGCCAATTCGAAGTACAGATTGGCTTAGTTTTTTTATCAAATCGACTGTTTCTACAATCCTGAAACTGTTTTTTACAATACTTAAGCATTCGAGATTAGATAAAAACCATGATTTTCCCGTAAAAATTTCCATTGCCCTTATCGCAAATTTAAAAGAAATTTTATCAATATGAATAATAAAGCAATTTTTCAGATATACTTCGTTAAAAATAAACGTCGTTTTAAAGGCTGCAAATTTATCGCGTGAACTTCCATTGAATATACCCACACAAAACGCGATTATACAGTACCGAGTGAGTCCACAATTTACAATTGCAAAGCGGCACAGGTTGATCGGCAATAAAGGTGATGTAACGCCGCGGGATTATACTTTGTAGTCGAGTCATTCGAGTAGGATACATTACGTACAAGTGACCGTTAAAAGCTCGTTGCACAGATTCTCTGCTGTAGTTCGCACGTGCAATTCGGGCTTTAAAACATTTCCTGCTCAGACGCTTAAACGCGCGTCGGTGGCGAAATTACGCCGGATGCTGAAAATCATGTAACGTACGTATCCTGCGCCGTAGGGGAGCATTTCATCTGTGGATTATAATTATCCGATGGGAGTCGTTTTCGTCTCTGACCTTTTTCAAATCGGAAGTCAAAATCTGTTTCTTTTATGCGTGGATATAGTCTTGGTTGGTAAGAAAGTAAAATAGACACCGACGGTTGATGATGGAACATCACAAATATTTGATCGCGGTTTCAGAATAGACTTTTCATCTTTGATGAGAAATTTTAAACGTAGAAATCAAATTTTATGTTGAAATCGAGGGGTTATTCATTTCTTGAATTTACAAACCACTTTTAAATAAACGACTCTACGATCACTTTGTAATCAATAAGAGTCAATTTATACCTAATTATTTAATCAATAATAATCGATAAATCCAATCTCGAAAATTTAATAAATAATTATGATTCTTAAATAAAAAATTACTATCAACTACAAGTAATCTAAAAATAGATTATTAAATATTAATTGTAATTTTTAGGAGTAATGATTAATTTGATTTTTTACGATCTTTTTTTACGGTCAGTTTATATTTGTCGAGCGTCAGGTCTCGCAGCTCTTCGACGGTTTGAATGAATATTGAAAATTCATTGAAAACTCCAATTGTCTTATTTATTTCGTGTATTAGACTCAATATGAACTCATTTAAATTAAAACGAGATCAGGTCTTGATGCAGTGCGTAATATTACAGCTATTATAGTACATTTACCGGCAGGTGGATTCTGAACACCTTTTCACTAACGGATTTGCTGCCTCAGTTTAGTTTAAAAAGTATTATTTTCGATCGCGCTTCAGTTCTTTTGTTTGATTAATAAACGCGTCTAAAAATTTCATGTTTCTTACGCTGTGATATATATTTTTCAGGACTACCGAGAACGATGGGGGACGAAGTGCGCTGGATGCGGCGAGTACGTCGAGGGCGACGTCGTCACTGCGGGGGAAAAGCACGCTTTTCATCCAAACTGTTTTCACTGCCAAAGATGCAGACAACCTCTGCTTGGACAGGGAACTAAAGTTACTTTGGTTCAAGGTAATTACAAACATTTTTTTTATCTTTTTATAGAGAAAAAAGTCTCACTAAAAATTGCACTAGTGTATTCACTATTGAAAACATTGAAATAGTCATATCTACTAGACTTTTTAAGAAATTTTGTAATAAAATAAATTTTGCAAAAAAATTGTTAGAATATTTTCTGGTGAGACATATTAAGTATTCCTTTATTCTTCCCGTTCTTCAATGTGGCTACATTACACTTATATGATAATTCATAAATAAATAATCTGTTTTAATTATTCACGAGCCTCTATAATGTTTAAAACTGTCATACGCATGCACATACACTCTACTGTAATAACTAATAACATTTTTAGAATCAACAATTTATTACTCCAAAAAGCAGAGCACTCGAGTAGGATTAAAGAGATTCATAGAGGGCATAAGCCATAAGAGCCTTGGTGTAAAATTTTTCAGTTCCCTCTTAGGGATCCTTCCCACCTCCCCGATTTGAAATTCACGTCGCTAATTTTAACCGTGTATAATCTTGCAGGTCAGGCGCTGTGCCACCGGTGCGTGAGCATACCGGTGCGCGAGGCCTCGACGCCGGTCGGCAGCAGCTCCGGGGTCCAGAGTGGCCCCCCCGGCAGCCAGGATCCCGGCGCCTGTGCCGGTTGTCGGCAGCAGCTGCGAGAGGGCCAGGCCCTCGTCGCCCTCGACCGGCAATGGCACGTCTGGTGCTTCAAGTGCCACAGCTGCGACACCGTGCTACACGGCGAATACATGGGAAAGTAAGGATATTTGCAAGTTCACACGTGTTTTGAGGCCTTTTTCTACTTCTTACTTCGAGCTTTGGTGTATTTAATGTATAAGGAACGCTCATGAGAATGTCACATCAAGTATGTTCTTTTGAATCAAAAATTTAAAAACATTACTATTTAAATCTGATTCAGTGAAATTTCACTAATTTTCAGATTAGATCAGGGCAAACCAGTGAAAGCGGCCTTGATCTGAACTGGAAAATCAATGAAATTCACTGAAATTCACTGAAATTCACTGAAAATTAGTGAAATTTTACTGAATGAGATTTAGAGAGTAGCATTTATATTGATGATTCAAGGAAATCATTATTTGCGTGCAGTAACTATATTTATTTATTTGAAAATGAAAAAAAAGTTTTATGTATTATATTTTTGTAATTATGTACACAGAATCTATAGAATTACTTGAATTATCTACTTTATGGTTAACGAAAACATTGTATGCAAAAAGAATCTAGCTATTTTTATCTTTAACTGCTGTTTTTAGAAAAATAATGTTGTTATTAGTTGTCTTTATGTTCTACTTAATACATAAAGGTTACTTAAATATAGCGAGTACCATTTTGAATACTTTAAGTTTCCATTTTCAAAATTAAAATGTACATTCAATAAGAGCACTAAAAAGAGAATACTACATGTACTTAAATTGAAAGCTTCTAAGGAAAAAGGACCCTTCTCCCATTTAAAATACACACAAGAAGTGCTTTCCTTAGTGTTTTCCTTAGAAGTCTTCAATTATTATTTAAAAAAAAGATTTTTTTTTCAACCACTATGTAGGCTTGACCGAAATTTCAACTAGAATTTTTTTAAATACACTATTATACTAACATTAATTACATTATTAATAACGGCTAATTACTATAAATTTATTTATTGTTTATAACAATATATAGTTATCTCTAAAGATTAGAAAAAGGAAAGAAATTAAATGACGGAAATTTTTGACAGAGACGGGGTGCCTTATTGTGAGAAAGACTACCAGAAGCAGTTCGGCGTGAAGTGCGCGTACTGCAACCGCTACATAAGCGGCAAGGTGCTGCAGGCCGGCGAGAACCACCACTTCCACCCGACGTGCGCGCGCTGCACCAAGTGCGGCGATCCCTTCGGCGACGGCGAGGAGATGTTCCTGCAGGGCGCGGCCATCTGGCATCCGCGCTGCGGCCCCGGGCCCACCGGGCCAAACGGCATCGTCAACGGCCACTCCGAGGCGCACACGCCCCAGCACCGGGGCCCCGGCGGCCCCGAATCCGAGCGCATATCCAGCAGCGCCTCGGAGATGCAGGTGAGTCGCACTTGCGACCCGAGCATCGCCCACTTTGTCTCGTCGTGGTTCACGCTCTTTCGATCGCCTGGGACGAGGTCGCGCTGTGCGATGCCCTATTTCTTTCTTGCAGACTAGAAGTGTGCCGCAATATGAAGACAATGTTTTGAAGGTCCAACACTCAATATTTTTGAAAGCGCAATTCGCTAAAGGAAGTTTTCAATTAAATTCGCTAAAAATGTGAATTTTGGTTTTTGTTGTTGTTGTCTCCGCTTTTGTAAAAACTACGGATTGCATAAAAATGTAATGAAAGAAGAGAATAAGACTCATTCAAAAGTCTTTTTTGATACCTCAATTTTTCAAGAAAAAAAGATTTTTATATAAAAATTAAAACTGAAACAACAGCGTAAAATTCAATTCAAAATTTTAGTGAAAAAATTAAGAAATTGCATTAGTAAATAATGTCTTTCAAAATTTTAAGTATTGAACCTTAAAACTTTGGCTGCAAAAAGTCGGACTTCAATAAATAAACAATAATAGTTCAGGGTCTGAACGCAATAACAGCCTAAACATTTGAAATACTAATGAGAAAATTATCTATAAATTGCATTAATTGCTTACAACGTTTTTCTTCGTTATTGAAAGATTTAAATGATATTTCTCTGTATTATTTTGAGTGTTCAAGCTTTTATTGTACACATATACAAATAAGGGGATTAAATTATTTACAAGATTCTTTTTCATTTGGTGAAATTTATTTTTTACTTATGTGATATAATAATACTGGATTATCAACAGGAAAAATGAATAAGGTTTAAAATTTTTTGAAATTTACGATGAAGAGATGTAGATTGATACTTGTTAAATTTTTATCAAATCATCAATAAAAGATTAATAATGTATTTTTCATGCGCGCTGAATGAAACAATTGTCTCATTGTACAGTTTCTCATTGACTTTGACACTTTATTAGAACGATTTATGCAATCAAAAGTTAATTTGTCGATTAAATTTGTAGGAGCATAAGAAGGCTTAATTACCATTCATTGTGACGAATTGCCGCGTTATTCAATTGTTTTTATCGGCCGCTCATTTAAATACCAGTCCAATGCTCTACAAGTACTTCCACGCCGCTAATCGCAAAAAAACCCCACATGTACAATTGTTCACAAGAAACAAAATGATACGACTTTAAGTTTTCCTTACATTTTACTTTCCTTAATTTCTGAATTATTAAACGTAAACAGCAACAAATACATGCTCCCAAGTGCCAAACTGTAGTGACAACCTCGGTTTCGAGTGATTGTTAAGATGCAACACACATATTCACACGGATTTTTTTACTGTAATTTAAGTTTTGCTAGTTTTAGCCGACGCATGTTGCTACATAAGAGATATCTTAAGAATTGTTTTGTATAAATTATTTATTTTATTTCATTTTTACGAAATTTACACTTTACTTTTTTACTTATAGTTCAAAGCTTATTTTCACTTGATTAGCATATTTTGTATCATATATAGCACGCTTTATTTAGTCGTACCATTTATATCTTAAGTTACTTTTTTTATTACCGAATTAGCCTTTCCGTTGTACCATAGATCTTATAATTTTCCTTTTATTTAGTTCTCCGCTTTACGTTTAATTCATTTTTTATTTTATTTTCGCACGATCATTGTGTATAGTTTTCATTGAGGTCTCGCACGCCAAGTCTGAACGGATCCCTATGCAGCCCTTACAGCAGCCTAAGTCGCAAGGTACGCTATGTTCGCCAAACAAATTTTTTTTTCGCTCAAACGCAAGAACAAAGAAAACAATGCCTCCTGCTTCGTCGTTTTATAATTTATTCTTTTTTATTAAAATTTTTTTTTGTTACTCATATTTTTTTTCTCATCTCAAAAACACGTCGACACGGCGCTTGTGTAAATAAATACCGTGCGGCACGATGTAAATGAGAGAGTCTGGTTGTGCGGAGAGGAGGCGAGGGGTGGTGATAAATTCCCTCCGGCGCGTCTCTGTATTTTGGTTGTTTGTTTCTTTCACGAAATCTAGTACTACCCGGCGAGAACCGGAAGCCCGGGCCTGATTCTGCGAGAGTACGGCCGCGGCGGCCACGAAAACGTCTCCAGAATTTACACGTACTCGTACCTGACTGAGACACCGAGTCAAGGTTACCTCAGGCGCCCTATTCAGCCGTACGACAAGCCGCCTACTAGCCCTCACTTTCATAGACCAAGCTGTAAGTAGCCCTTACTAATTTTTTAAAAATTTTCGTTTTTAATTTTAGAATTTTTTTATAGGAAAAGTTTTTTGTATACCTAAGATCTTCGCATAAAAATCATGAATAAAACATGATTAAAATATAATTGTTCAGTTAATAAACGTTCATAATATTCATTCTGCAAATAAATGAAAATTATTTGCAACACATTTTATAAGTAGTACTTATAAATCTAGATTACGTATAAAAAGAGGTATTACTATTTTTATAGAACGTCTAAAACGAAATTAACCGTAGATCTTTCTTAAGATTAATCCTACTTGTTCATTTCATGTTAGAAGGCAAATTTTTTTCCCTACAATGTGAAACGGAAGAGGAAACTTTCCCATTTACTACGGCGTTTTTACTGTAATAATGATAGGTTCTGAAGAGAATGTACGTCATTTTACGTTACGTTGTTAATCCTTCTTGAAATTATACTAGTTTATGCGAAAAAATATTTTCAATGTGAAAAGTTGACCTAAAAAAGAGACTAAATATTGAATATATTTGATATATACCATAAAAAGTAATTTTGAATTATTAATAGAAATCAAATAGAGAAATGAAATCTAATGGAAATGTTTTAATTTGACAGCTTCACGTTCGATAAGAAGCAGCGGTGGTCGGAGCAGCCGCTCAGGTATGCGAGCTCTGGTGGACGCATTAAGCGAGACGCGACCGAAGTCGCCCGCGGCGCCGGAGGTGAACAACGAGGAGCCGATCGAGCTCGCCCACTTCCCGGACGCGAAGAAGCCGCCGCCCGGCAGTCAGCCGCCAATCGAGAGAGACGACTTTCCCGCTCCGCCCTACCCGTACACCGATCCCGAGAGACGCAAGCGGCGGTCAGATTCATACAAGGTAACCTGCTCTACCATTTACTAATGTATATTTAATAAAGCTGGATATAGTTTCTTAAAAAGTTGCAAAAATTATATAGAGAAATGCAGAAATAACATTAATGCTTTTTCTTCAGGGAGTACCAGATTCAGAGGAAGAGGATGAGGTAGACGAAAAATCCATCAAGGAGGTGGAGCAGAAGTTAAAGAAAGAGCAGGACGAATTAAGTAAGATAGACACGGGCATCGCTAAAGTATTCCTGCAGGAGCGTGAGAAAGACCGAGAGCACATTAGACACAAGGCAGCAAACGTTGACCCCAGGAACGCATCTAGAACTCCCTCTGCTAAGAGCGAGCCGGCTTACAGACTACGTTACGAAAGTCCTGTTGGTGCCTGTTAGTATAACTTGTATCTCGTAATACAAAATTACGCTTTTAAAATAATTTTAAAATAATTTTTACTGCTAGTTAAAATTTTTATTTATTTGAATTTTTATTTGAAAGCATTTGAAATAAACTTCAGTGTTTTGCTTTAGTATTCTTTTTTAAACGCTAGAGTCACTAAAGTTGAGTGTATTTTTTTCAGCACCATCAAGAAATATTGATCATGCAAGGCCTTGGGAAGACGAGGACGGCATTAGTTACAGATCTAGCGTAGGACCGAGCTACAACGGTAAGTTGGCCGAGCGCAATTATCAAATTACATCATGATTTATGAGCGTTGTCATCTCATACATGTCCACACGTTCGCACATGACACTAACATTCCACAACCGATTAAATATATCGCTTCGTTTACCGGTCGTAAAAGTTCGATAACAGAAAGTAAAGTCGGATGTTCTCGAACGACCGCAATGTTGTTTCTCCACAGTACGAAATTAATAATCCCAATGTAGGCAATCGCCACTAATTTGCAATAAGTGACGCAAAAATACCGTCACCGATCGCATCGAAAATACGCCTCCTTTATCAAAATCAGGTGATGTATTCAGCTTTTGCATGCCTCGGAGTCCAACTTGGAATCAAACTTACTGAAAGAAAGGGCTCCGAAGCGTTGGTCAAAACAAACTTTAATACGGTTGATTTTTCGTGTTGATGTATCAGGTGCACCGTACAGACATTTTTGCATGCGGCACCGAGTGTCTTTCATTTTTCATTTTCATTTTTCATCTTCATTTATAATGTACTTTATACGTAATTATGTAACGCCTTGAGGTGGTTCAATTAAAAATTCGCATTTAATAGCTGATCTAATTTGGATATCCACTTTATTTTATCACGTGTAATAATTTAGCTACCTCAGAGTAATAATAACTGAATTAATATTGTATATTGTGCAGTATTGGAAGATTATTTGTTAGCATTTTAGATATGAAGCATGCGAAGCTTCCGATGATGCATGAATATGTTTACTTTTGCTTAATTTATCAGTGTATTACAATTTCTAAACTAGTAAAACTGCTTTGTTTGAAAAACAAATAATGCTATGTAATTAATCAATCCATAAATAAATAAGAAAAAAAAAACAATTTAATTACTATAACAAAAATTGTACTGCAACATCCTTGTATCTTCACGATCGAAATTTATTTTTCAAACTGAGCTAACGAAAAACACGATCACCTTCATGCATCGGCTCGGTCCGAAGCCACGTACCACGACTCTCAGTATCTACTTGTTTTTTTTTTTCTGTGTGTTTTTTGTATTGTCGTGTGTGCTCTCCTCTCGCGGTGTCCAACGCGCAGTCGGGGGCAGGTCGTCCACGCGCTCTCCGGCCCCGAGGAACTATCCGCCTCTCGGCTCGCAGCGTGCCTTCACTCTTCCGAACTCCATTAGGCACTATTACTCGGTGAGTCGTTAAACTCCACTCCTACCACGAGCCTCCGACGTGACGAGCAATTCAAAGTATCGGACCACTCGATCGATCTATAATTCAATTTTATTCCCATCTACCTCTTTATTGTTTCTTAGTTCTTTGGTATTGTATATTTTGAGCGTTATTTTGCTGTAGTAACCAAGTAAAAATAATTTTAATTTTATTTATTTTTATGTTTGTTTACTTATATTATTGTTAACTTGACTTATTTATTTTTAATAAAAAATAATCTGTAAATTGTGTTTAAAAATAATTTATAAAGTAAGTGATTTTGCATTGCTGTCACAGAAGATGCCTTTTTTTAAATTGCTAAAACGCAATTGGCAAAGGCTTGTTTAGAATCTACTGGCTAATTTAAGGTGATGGTTTATTAAATTTTTAATTTTTTTACTAATACTTTTTCAGTTTCGCATTACTAATAATGCTAACATAACTTTTTATAATTATTATTTTGCATATATTTTTACAAATGATTAACTCGTGGCTAGATATTTTTTATCATGCGTGAATTCGGATTATTAGATATTGATGCAAATAATGAAATAGATATTGTATAATTATGTAAATATATAATCAAAAGTAGATATTGTGAACATTTCATTCCTTATTTATTATTTTTTAGTTTACTCATTTGTAATATTTCTACATTTTCATGTAGTGTAAATAGTCGTATATTCATGTTGTAAATTATCTGATTAACAATTAGTGTTTTTTTTATAAAATACGGCGATTTAAGATATTATAATATTATACAAAAAGTAAATTATTTACTAGAAAAAAAAATATTTAGAAAATTTATTAGTTTCAGTGAAAATAAATTAAAAAAATATATTCAATTTTATTCAACTTAAATTCAAAATAAATCCGATTCTCGTTATCTTTTACTCATCTACCACACGATATACATTTGGCTGATTAATACACGGCGAGCCTTTCGATCACGCGCATGCAAAAAGGTAAAGGAAAGAAAAAAACCAAAAGTGTCTTAAAAAACAAACTGCGAACGTTGGGCATTCGTATGGGCTGAACACGTGAGTTTTGATCGGCGCAAGTCGAGATTACGTTACGAAAAAAAAAAGAGAAAAAAAGTTCACTAATCCAAGCTAAACCGTTCGGTCCGGCCGTTGCGAACCGCACAGTTGTGAGTTCCCTGCGACACATACCGAAGCCGGGATATGGTCTGGCACCACGAAGTCACACCTTCTCCTCGACCGGTGGTTCTGTGTCTGCTCTACCCGTAAGTCTCGACGCACATTGCGCGCCAATGATTTAACTCTTTTTTTATTTACTTCTTTGCCGTCTTGCCCAAACCTTCAGAGGCTCTTTTTGATGCATAACGAAAATGCGTAATCAAATTTTTTCTGAGATAAAGTTATAAATAAATAATTAATGATAATTATGTAGGTAATAAGAATATTTTATTAAACGAATGTTTTAATAATTTAATATAAAAATTTTCTAAAAAATATTAGAAATAAACGTTTATTTAATTTAAATTTAATCTGTAATAATTTTTACTAATATATGCATTACTTATATTATATTTTAGAGTACATATTGTTTTCGTTATGTTAATAAAAAATGTTTTTATATAGTATCATTGTTAGTAAATAAGTGTAACTTTATCTCATTAAAATAAATATTTTGTGAAAAATTCACCAAAATTTGAACCATACAAAAATTGTATTCTGAATGTTTTGGTAAGCAATTCTTTTTCTGTCTGTCATACTTCTTTATTATTTCAAGCAAACAGCAAGAAAAATGCACCGTACGGTACATGCAGTAGATTCGCTAATTACTAAAAAAAAAGCTCTCTCTGTTTGGTATGCCAATCAACGGGCTAAACTACGTTTACTGACAAATCTTTTGTGAATTTCTGTCGTGCAGGGGGACTACTCGTTCAGCGGCATGGGCGACAAGACGCACAGCACTGATTTCTCATCCGGCAAATCAGATAGTAAGTACAGTAAACCAAAGAGACAGCGAGAAGATTTACGCAGCGTACGACGAGGTTTTAAAAGAAACGAAAAGCTTCTATATTTTTCATACGAAGACACACATATACAAATATAGTTGACACACAGTCTAAAATTTTTAGGTAGAATTTATTGGTTCAATGCAAACACTCCGTGTAAATAAATTCCTTATAGGCTAAAAGCGATTTTTGCCCTTTTTTATAGTAAGCTATGGTTTTAAAAGTCAACGTTTTAATATTTGAGAAATGCCAAAAATAATGCGGTTTTATTGTTCGATCAACAATGCGCTAATTGATTGTCATTTCGAATCAAATAGAAACTCCTGAGCTGATTACGGCAAGTAAGCTTCATTAGTACCTTCACGTCACACAAGTGCTTATACCAGTGCATAATCACTTTCGATGTGAATTTTGAGGAAGAGATACACGTCATATAGACTTTAGTTGCTTAGATTATATTAGATTACGTAGAGGTGAATTACCTAAAAATGTTGAGAGAACTAAAGTGAAGAACGAGTCATTATTCGAATACGAAGACTAAGGTTTAACAATTTCTTGGAGTGTGGTTATTAATAATTTATTTACTTCTAAGTATCTGCATATAGTAGTCTTTTAAAAGTTTCTGTCGCAAAAATTAACTGAAAATAATATTTCTCTCACTTCAGAATAAGTGTACATACTGTATATTTTGTGTAATGATCAGCAGATTTAAAAAAGCATTGAATTGCAGAAAGAAATTAGGAGTGTCAAACACGACAAGTTTAATTATGTAATTGCAAATGATTTTTTAAAGAT
Organism: Eurytoma californica; assembly: GCA_035586675.1. Taxonomy (NCBI): domain Eukaryota; kingdom Metazoa; phylum Arthropoda; class Insecta; order Hymenoptera; family Eurytomidae; genus Eurytoma; species Eurytoma californica. The sequence goes on along the minus strand of JAXIUT010000048.1, from coordinate 15,735,880 downwards.
ATTAATCAGCATTTTACACACTTTAACTTTATCCTACGAAAATTATTCTACATTTTATTCTTTCTAAGTGAATTCGGTTTTGGCATGTACTAATATTTTGTACGAAATGAGTTTTTAACGATTTAGTATTGTCAGAATTTTTTTTCTTTCGCATCAAAGTTCCTGTGACGTTTTGACGAATCAAATTTCATTAACCTTTCGCTGGATTGTTTATTTAAAATTTTACGTATTAATTTTAACAGAACTTATATTCAGCCTGCAATAAGGCGAATAAAACGTAATCGTAAAACTAAACAAAGGATCTCTTCTGTCTTGTCTTGACGTAAATCTTGGAAAGTCATAAAATTCGACACTAAAATCCGCCTTCGTAAAACGTTTTAAGTTGAGCATTCCTGACAGTCATTGGAAGAATTTGAAATGTAAAAGCTCCCTTTTTAACGTTACAATTATTATTTTATTTATTAAAAACGAAAACTGTTGTTTTTCTGCGACAGCAATTTTATTTGCCAAAAAAAATGGCAATGATATTTAAAGGGCAGAAAAATTCCATCAAATGAAAATTTCCGTTTAAAAGAAATATGTACTTTAACGATAAATTGATTCGTCGAAACAAGGCTCAGGAGCTGATACCGCGGCAGAACATAACAAAAAAAAGTCAAAAAATACAAAATAACTAAAGCGTATGGTGTTCTGTTCTCTTGTCACTCTTGACCATGGTGTTCTTCGTACTCACCCGTGTTTTCCCCTTTCTCCAATCTAGTATCGACAGGCAGCATCACGGACGTGGACCGGCGGGCACTGGTATGTACAACAGCCCCGTACTACTCCCAGCGGCTTAGCATGGTTCGTAGCACGCACTCACTTTCCATCCTTTAAAATTTTTTTTTTTCAATCTTATTATCGTTACTTTTTTTACTCTACTTAATTTTTTTTTTAATATACTTGCGTATGTACGTGCCTCGCCGCGTATGTAAAGCCGCTTTTGCGCGCACCTTTACAGGGATCCCCGTGCGACCTTTTTTTTCTCCGTTGACTCAGGCATTCTTTTTCTTTTGTACATTTTGCTCTGGCGAATGCGCGTATTCGTGGCTCTTTTATGTAGCACGTGAAGTTTTTGTTATATTGCCTTTTTCATTTCTAATTGTTCAGCGAATTTTGTAAATATTGATTTTATTTAAATTTTTAATATACATGTTATAAATACACTAATGATTGAAATGTTATGTTAAAAATTGTAATCAAATTTGGATGTATGAACAATTTATTGTAGAAATTTTAGTATCACATATGTTTTATTTGATAACTTTACTTTTACATTAAAATATGAATGTTTCAGAAGTACAAATATAATTACTTTATTATTTTATTAACTATACGTTTTTTACACTTTTGTACAGTCATTTTATTATCTTCTGCACAAATCATTTTTCGCAAATATTTACAAGTGATATGTAACAGAGTCCATGTAATTTCCCTTCGAAATTTAGTTGACTGATTACCGTTTAACAATTTTTTATGTTTTTATAAACATTTTTTGTGATATGAATATATGAATCTGTAACATAAATAAAATGCCAAGTCGACGTAGAAAAAAAACTATGTAAATAACGTGACATTTCCTATCATCTGAAAGGAGAAAATGATAAGTGTACATTGTATTCTTCCAAAGCATGCGTGTAAATATTCCATAGCCTACACTGGTTGTTCGTTTTATTTTTTCTGTAAAAAGTATTTTACTTTATCAAGCATGATTCGATCGTTGAAACGTAACGTACAGTAGAGGTGAAATGCTTTGACCGTAGATGTAGTGACGTATCGAGGCATTTTGCAGATTTGGCACTGATATAATATACCAAAAAAAAACCCTACCAAAATCTGAAAAAAAATGTAAAGACTGACGTACGATTCAAGCGGCGTTGAACGTCGCATCTTTGCCGCATCCTTATACATACAAAAACATACCTTGCTCTATGTGTATTTACTTGAATAATTAATCAAGAACCCACGTGACGAACTTACATCCCCCCTTTCTCAAATTCTATCTTCTCTATCGGCCTACTGTGAATGTCACTCAATGTGTTTTGCGGAGAATGCAATTCTATATATATATCGCAACACGTACAAAAGTAATTCGATATTTTTCTATATACATGTGTACCATACATACAAAAAAACGAATAAGTAAAAAGAAAAACTGGATTACACGAATATACTCGATTAAATGTCTCTAAATGTTGACTGTGGAGAGGGGGTTGAGGTGCGAGGGTTTGACGGGACTAACGCCGGGCGCCTCCGCCCTTTTTTCTGTTTTGTTCGCCGGCACGGGCGATGACGACGAGCAGAATGACGGCGGGATCCTGCCGTCGTCGACGACGTACACCGGCGGCCTGGGCTCGGTGGTGGTGGGGCACGGCCACCACGTGAGGCGCTCGCTGCCGGACATGGGCGCGACACCGGCCGAGCCGCCCAAGCTCTACCCCTACCACCTGCTCATCATCACTAACTACAGACTGCCGGCCGACGTCGACCGCTGCAACCTCGAGGTGAGACCCGTCGCTTTTCGTACGTTTCACTAAATATGTGTCTCGTTTCAGCGCTTCGTTAATTCAAATTACGGGCGACGAACGATAAAGCGCAGCAACAGGCGTTTCGTCTGTTGAATATGACTGACGATTGTACATACACTTGTTGACTGTACACACATTTACTTTTTTTGGCGTACTTTAATTATGTGAAAGGAAAGAAAATGTCTATTCGAGTGAAAAGTCAAATGATTGGCTTCAGAATTTTCATGCCAATTAGGTGGGGTTTCATTCTTTCGCTTTATCAGAATACCTGTCGTCCGTTGAGTCAAAAGATGCTATCTCTTAAAATCTATAGATTAAAACGCGTAATAGACATTTTGAAAGACGAAGTCGTTTTCATGAATTATTCGCAGGTACCTTAGAATAAATACTAATCGTAGATTTTAGGCCAATAATAAAATAAATAATAACTCGTTAAGGTAATGGTCCCGGTAATCGATTATCATAGAAATGGTTCTAAAAAGTTGCTGTGTATTATACGCTTATGCTTTTATTATTAGCTACAATTTCATTGATTTTGCGCGTTCCGAATTTTAGTACAAAAGTTATATAGTCAATGATAATTTAATTAACAATTAATTTTTTAACCTGACTATATCGTACTGTGATAGTGTCTTGAAAAGTTTCTTTTTACATATTGATTATTTAATATTGTAATAGTAAGGTAATGGTTTCATAATTTAAGTATATAAAAAATAAAAGTGATTATTTCTCAACTATGGTATTTATATTAGGCAGATTTTATAAAAAAAACTGAACAAATTAAACAATATGCGACCAAACTGTAGATTAACTTTTTTAAACTGTAGTTCAAGGATTTTATTCGATTTTAAATATGAAATTTATAGTCTATTTACAAATAAATATATTATTAAGAAACAAATCAAACCTTGAATCATTTAAAATACTTTATTTGAATTTAAGTGATGATTTACTTCATTTAAAAATTTGCCTCCTAATAAATTAAAGTAGAAAAATTAGATTTGAAAATTAGCTATTGCGCGTAAATGAAAAAAGTATCCACACTATAATAAATGTGATTTTGTTATCGCCTTCGCGACAATACAAATACTAATAAAATCATTTTTCCAGCGTCATCTGTCAGATGCGGAATTCGAGGCGGTCCTGCACTGCACGCGGTCGGAGTTCTACCGGCTGCCCCAGTGGCGCCGGAACGACATCAAGAGGCGCGCCCGGCTATTCTAAGCGTTCGCAGAGAGCAGTCCGGAAGAGCACCCGCATAGGAGTTAAAGAAGAAGAAAAAGGGAAGAAGAAGTAATGAAGGCAACTACACATCGTCGTCGACGTCGTCGCTGCTGCCGCCGCCGCTATACTGCTGCCGCCGCTGTTGTTCACCGTTTTTCATCCGATTCGGTTGTGCTTGCTCGTAAAGTGTCGCACGATCGCGCATTTATTCACATTCGCATAAACGAAAACGAGGACTTTAGCGCGAGGGAGGGGCCGAGTCGACCTATTATTAAAAAGAAATAAAGAAAAAAAAAACAAAAAAAAAACAAAAATTTAAATACCTAGACGCGCGCGCTTCGCGCTCTTATACCAGACTTTTATTTTCAACTATCTCGAGAGCACGGTTCAGGTGTGAACTTACGCGACAGACTCGGAATGCGAGTGAAGGAGAGAGAGACGAGTATGCATGAGATTCGACTTTTTGTTTTACTCGAAAAAAGAAGCATAACTGCACGCTGTATATAAAAAAATGTGAGAGATTAGCGAAAAGCGAGGGGAGGACGCGGGGAGATGAGAGGAGCGATCGTTGCGGCGGTTCGTGAGGAGACGGGATTAAGGAAAACAGGTTCCGCGGCAAAAGGGTAGAAAAGGGAAAGCTTACACGATTTCAACATTATTATTACAGACAAAACAAAAAAGACGTAGTTTTTAACTCCGGTAATGAATAAAATACGCTCGTCTTCTATATACAAGATAGAAAAGGAAACAAAAGTAATTTGAAACGCACCGCGCTGCTGTGCTCCGGTATATAAGGAAATAAAGTATATATACGAATCACGTATGCTTACGTGACCATTATTGAGAGAGAAGTTACGATATATGAACTACTTGCTATCTATAATTTTAATATAAAAGAGTAAGAAAAAAAGAACGAAGCGTATAATATGACGAAAAAGAAAAGATGTAGCTAGTGTTCGCGAACTTCCCCCCGGCGCCTCGCGCTTTCTTCGATGAACTCCATAATTTTTGTCAATCAAAAGCTAAGAATTTAGATTAAAATTAAGACAAGATAAGCAAAAGACGACCTGATTGTCGAACCACGCGCGAGTCGCAAAGGGGAGTCAATAGTCAAATAAAAAAGTATGAAAAAGAAAAAAAATTTCAAATCATATTGACTATGAGTATATATTAAAAAAAAAGAACCAGGCGGCTCCTTTCGTATATTTCGGTTTTTGAGGTATATTTAAAAGAAAGTATATTCAAAAAAAGGTTAAAAAAACACGGGCATCCGAGCAAAAAGATACTATGTGCCTATACAATTGTGTCCACGGACATTGAGTTCACTTTTGTTACGTTCTCTCAGCTTGTAACTGCACAAATGCTCGTAAAAGGTTTCTGTTGTATAAAGCACATCGCTTCCGCTAGTCCAATGATAATAAAAAAATACACAAAAGTTAACGTACGTTTTATTGTTTATCAATTCCACAATGAAAAAAATATCATTCTTTAGATACTCTGTTATTTAAACTCATTCGATTTTTTTGACTCTTAATTTTTATTTCCACAAAGTAGTGGTGTAGGTCCTTTTTTTGAAATAATTATTATTTTTTCTTAGTTATTTCACGAATCAAACATTTAAAAAATATATTTACTAGTTGAATGTTAATAAATTTAGTTGATTAAAATTGCTGTTTTTTTTTTTTTTTTAATTTTCATTAACTAAATTTACAGACAGATGAATACATTATGTCGATTTCGCTTTTAAAATGACAAAACCTTCCATAGGGTACACTAGTGGTTCATATTCATCATTTGTAACTAATTCAGCTTTTTCTCCGTAAGATAGAAGTACTGGAGTTGTATGAACATGACCTCCAGTAATAGATTTTGGATCCCCAGGTTTCCCTGTAACATCCACTGCTTGTCCAACCCTTACTGGCACTGGTAAAAGCTACAAGAATTTATTTAATTGTAATTTAAAAAATTACTCTATAATACTAAAATTTAATATTCATGTATGTACACCAATTATAATTTTCAGTTATGTAACTTATAGTAAAAATCTCAAATGTAGTGTAACACCGTAGAATATTTTGACAAGATAAATTGTTAAATAATTTTAGATAAATATATTATAAATTTAAATCTATTTTTTTTCAAAGCGCACTGAAATTTAAAAAACAATATAAATTCAATTGTTTACAAAAAAATAACTAAAATGTAATTTTATCACTTAAAAATTTCAAATGAAAAATTATTTGTATGATTTTTTACAAATATATAATTTTATATTTAAAGAATTTAAAAAAAAATAATTTCATATTTTAAGTTATTTCAAAAATTTGAAAATGAAAGCACTTAAAATACAAACCAACTTTCTATAGTTCATTACATTACAATATGTATATCGCTCGAAGGTGTTCCTTTGTTTTCACTGTTTATACTCTATATAACTTCCTTTTCCCCATTTTCAATGTCACCGTCGCACGTGTTCAGTAAATTTTGAAAGTCCGTTCATTTGTTTTTACGTAAACTTATATACGTAATTACGAAAATGAAAGTAAATATCAAGGATGATCAAAGCGAACAAAAGAAAGATTTTGAAAAATTAGCAACAATAAAAAAAAGTGTAAAAGCCGGAGACTCGAAAATTTTCGGAGCAAAGAAAATCGCCATTAGTCAAGCTATAATCGATGCTTCATCAAATCAAACACCAGCTTCTGCTGCAACTTCAACATCGAATGAAAATCTTTTTAGTCAATTTACGAATCCTCAAAAAGCTTTTACACCGTTAGCTTCAACATTTTCAAGTGCGGCTTTGAGTAAAGGTCATTTGTTGATTGGCAATAGATCCAAGTTTTGTCATCAAGGTTTTGTTTTTGGAAAGCAATCATTAGTACCTGGAGTGTTGCAGAATGATAATCAGTCTTCGACTACTGAGAAACCATCAATGCATAATAGTTTGGTGCTTCCTCCTAAGATAAATGCACCGCAAACAGCAACCAGTGTACCAATGAAAGGAAATACTGCTCTTAATGATTCGTTAACTAATCAGCAGTCTTCGACTACTGTAAGTATGTCAGTGCACAATAGTTTAGTGGTTTCCGATATAATGAATTCAGTGCAAACTGTAGCAGGTGCTCAAGCAATGAATACAACTTTTAATAATTCGTTAAGTAATCTACAGTCTTCGACTTCTGGAAGATCATTAAGCAATTTACTGTCAACTACTGCGAAACCATCAATGCAGAATAGTTCGGTTTCTAATGCAATAAGTTTAGCACCTTCTCTATCCGATGCACAACCAATGGAAGAAAATGGTACTTTTGATGATTTCTTGCGGGATCAAGAAACTTCGAATACTATGACATCTTCAATACAGAACAATTCTTGTAGTAATGTTGTGAATTCACAACCATCTGTATCTACAGAAAAAACAGTGAAAAAGAATACTAAGCAGGTATCAATGCCACCACTACAACCAAGTATGGAGAATGTTAATTCTGGTAAATCATCACATGCTCAGAGATTTTCAGTTTCTATACCAGTACCAGCACCAAATAGTCATATTTATATACAACATGCTTATGATATATTACAGAAACTAAAAAATTCACTACAATATTCAATCTCTACACAGACTCAAGTTTCTAATACCACTTTAAGTGTCAGTAAGGATAAGAATATTCTGCCTTCACAAAAGTCTTCAACAAAGGGGGTGAAAAGGAAAGCTGAAGAAATAAAGAATGTGGTAAAAAACACAGGAAATTTAGAAAACATAGGAAAAAAGAAGAAAAACAAGAAAAAACAAAAATTTGTACAGCCCCGGATTGTTATGAAAAATCCTTGTAACAGTCAAAATAATTTTTCAGAAATAAAAAATTCGAATGCTTTAACGTGCGCTATTGTTGAAGAACAATATCCCAATATGCCACCATTGACTAATGTTCATTTGGGAATAATTCGTAATGTAATCAAGGAAAAAATTGACAATATACCAGTTGGAGTTTTTGTACCAAAATTTATGAATGCTTTTGTAAAAGATGGAGTAATTTTAGTAGAGTGTGCTAACAGTAATTCAAAAGATTGGCTTAAGCACGCTATAACAAATTATAATCCACAAGAAGGAGTTTATCTAAAGGTAATACCTCCTGATGCAATCAATGAATATTATCCAGCTAGTATTTTTGTTCATGACGAAGAAAATGCAATTGATGTATTGAGAAGACTGCAGAAGCAAAACTCTGATGTTAGCATAAAAAATTGGCAGTACCTATCAATGATCATAGTGAAGGAGAGTACATCTGGCATTACAATCAATGTGGCAATACCTGCAACATCAGTAGCACAATTGAAAGAGAAAAACTTCAAGTTATTTCATGCAATGGACCAAGTGATGGTTGTTATGAAAGTAGCAGTTCCCTTCTAGAGATTTAAATTGTTTACAAAGTTTATTAAAATTAATGAATTTATCAATTAATTTCATTAATTAATGTTAATACTTCTAATATTTTTAATTTACAATTAGTTTAAATGAAACTATTGTAATTAATCTTTTACCTTTTCTTACATTATAATTTTTATACAAAAATATTTTGTACTTTGAAATATAACATGAAATTTTTTTAATAAAATATCTTTGAGCATTTCATTAAGTACATGGTAAAGGTTTTAATCATAACTTCATTCATTTCTCGTGTTAAAATTTGTTACTTACCTCAAGATGTTCATCAAGAGTTACAAGCCATCGTGGTTCCATTGCAAGGCACAAGCAGTACATCAAGTAATGTGACTTGCCTAATATAAGATTCTTACAATCTAAAAAGGAAACTAACACTGTAAGTAGTCCAGCTAGCGATGCTTGGTCCAGTACTTTGTAAGATAACTTCAAGGGTTGCAGTGTTATTGTTCCCTGTTTATAAAAAATTATAATTAAAATAGGTTGTAAATTTTATTATTTAGCTTATAATTTTTCTTAATATACTTTGGAAAAATTTTGTTCAATCATTGTAAAACTTAATTTTATTTCTCAGTGCATACATCGATCTGTCAATTTTACTATGTTGTTAAATAATCGTGAAGAAAGCTACGTGAATAATAATTATTTAGTGATCAGAATCGATCGTCAAGCTTAGAAATAGTTTTACGAAGATTTTATAGTATACATAGATATTTCTACAGAAATTTGTGTAAGTACTTTTTTATACTACATTTTTACCAAAATTTGTACGTGAAAGTTTTTTACATGAAATTCTATAATACGTACGCAAAAATGTCTGTATTATCATAATGACTTAAATTTCTGCATGCCTATCATGTTTTTGCAAAATTTTTGCATAATTGGAGTGAAAAAAACTTTTAAGCCGTTGCCTAATTTTTAAAATTGTAATTATACATTTTTTTGATTTATTAAAAATTGAAGGGGATGTTATACTTATGATCGTGTCGTCATAAAAAACGCGAAATATAGTTCAATTTTCAAAATTTCAAAAATCTATCTAAATCGTTGGACACTGAGTATCCACAAATTTTATCTACATCAACATCCAAATTTTCGTTTTCAAAACAAATTATAAAAAAAGTTCCTTTAAAATCTTCCGCAATTTTAATTCCCACCACGAACATACATGTTACTAACTAAATACTAAATACTAACTAAATGCTAAATACTAACTAAATACTAAATACTAACTAAATACTAAATACTAACTAAATACTAAATATACTAACTAAATACTAAATATACTAACTAAATACTAAATATACTAACTAAATACTAAATACTAAATATACTAACTAAATACTAAATATACTAACTAAATACTAAATACTAAATATACTAACTAAATACTAACTAACAAATATGTTACTAACTAAAATTCGTTTTAATCAATTTTAGATCCTCTCTACCGTCAACCTGCGGATAAGCCTACCTTTCCCATGTGCAGCAATCCTTGGGCGATGCGAATGAGGAAGAGGTGCGAGGGATTCTTGGAGTGGAAGGTGGCCAGCTGCCGGAGCATCGTGGCCAGCCGCGCGTTGTTGGTCGTCGCGCCGATGAGGCCGAGGCCGAAGATCGCGTTCAGGGCGACGCTGGAGTCGCTGTCGTGGCAGTACTTGTTCAGGACGTTCAGCAGCCCCGGGTCCGGGTTCGA
>JAXIUT010000048.1:15692582-15716580 GCA_035586675.1 Eurytoma californica | reverse complement strand
CGGAGCGAAATGGTCTTCTAATTTGGCCTCTTTTTTCACCCGCCAGTCTCAGAATGGACCTAACTTTTGCTAACCTGAATTTGATCCATAGTGTATTCGTATCATGATATAAGTTCAAGACTCATTAAGACTATGCGGTACATTAAAAAATGTCGAATAATACATATTTAATCTCTACTTCCAGATATAAATTCCTGGCATTCGATTTTGACGAGAACGTGGAGATGACCCAGGACAACTGCCGGTTGCTGCTGGTCCGTCTGAAGATGGAAGGCTGGATTATCGGCAAAACCAAGGTCTTCCTAAAGTACTACAACGAGGAGTACATGTCGCGCCTGTACGAGACGCAGGTGAAGAAGATCGTGAAGGTGCAGTGCATGCTGCGCGCCTTCCTGGCCCGCAAGACCGTCGCCTCGAAGACGACGAAGAGCCGCTACGGCGCGCGCGCCGAGCCCAAGCCCGCGGAGCCTGGTAGGTATACTCATGTAGCGCGCGCCCGACCCGCAGTAGTGCACACACTCACTCAGCCACACAGCGCACACCTCACCGACGCGTTTTGAGGCTCTCCGAGTACTTTTTTCAAATCGACGTCGACACTCGTTATACTTTTTGCGCTCGACACCCCGGGCCTGCCCACTCCTCCCCCTCTTCATCCCGAAGTTAACGGGAAATGTTTCAGTGAAGAAAGAACCAGCGAAGCCGAACAAGACAGAGTCGACAAGGTCAGAGTCGACAGTGCGAAAGCAGACAAGTCGCGAGATGTCTCAAGACGAGGCAGCGTTAGTCCTGCAGAAAGGTAGGGGATGCGCGCGAGATTCATTTTTTTCCGCGATTCTTCCCCCCGCTTTTTTTAGACGATCGACTTTTGAGCCCGAATAGCGTGCAGTTCTTTGTCTTTTGTTGCATTTCAAAGTCATCCGTAGGGGGTAAAGGGGGGTAGTTCGTTGGGTAGGAAATAAAATTGTTGGCTGTTTGCGCAGCGTACAGAGGACACCAAGTCAGAAAAGATGTAGGACCCCTTCTGAGCAAGGATCTGAATCTGGATCCAGATACGATGGATATGATGAGGTTTTACAGCAGCAAGTGGAGGTCGAAGAGCATATTCCAAGTCCTCCTACGCTACCGTGCAGCCCGGTATCAAGACCTCGTGCACTTCTGTCAGCAAGTGAGTAACTCCATGATCAAATTGGAAAATCTTAGCACTAACTAAACTTTTGGTTACAAAAATAAAAAATTATGTTTAAGGTCCATCTGTACAATCAAGCGACAGTGGGGGCGCTACAGATGAGCAATGAGCGCGTCCCTCTAGAGAGGATCAACCCGGACGTTAACCCCGACGTATTCCTCGGCCCATCCCGACCGCCAGACGTTCACAAGCTTCCGTTCGACATGCACCATGAACTGCCATTCTACGACACTACCCACATGAACGACCCGTCCAGAGCACGCAGAAGGCAAGGGTAAATATCGCCGCGTGACGGGCCGACCCCTTCGAAAAACTCCGCAATTTTTTCGATTCATTCAGACTCTTATTTATTTATATGTACTACTTACTATTCTTATAAATGACGAACCTTTAAAAGCCAACGCGTCCACTTATAATGAGAAAAGAAAACGTTTATTATTGCATACTGACTAATCTACGCTCGATCATTGATACCGATATTCATCATTGTCTCTTTTTTTTTTCTTTTTTCTTTAACCGAAAAAAAATTAATACTAACCGAAAAATAATAAGAAGGTAAGTCGGCAAGAGATTCGGCATTTCTGGTATTATCCTGAAAATGCGTTCTGCAGATCCGTAACGTCTTCGATGTCTGACGACGAGCAAGAGAATTGGGACGAGCCGTTGAAGCGACAAACGATTTGGGGCAACATCAGACGGAACAAGAGAGGTGCTTATCATTTATCGCCGGCGAGACGGATCATACTTCCACCTGCACCCACATGATCAGCATCCCACAACCACCTCCCAGTGCTTGCGGAGGCATTTATTCATCTGTCACTTGAAAAGAAACTTTCTGTTTTTTCTCTTTTTTACGAAGCTTCTGCGCTGAAAAAGAACCAAGCGATTCCGTTTCATTTAATGAAGCGCTTAGTTTTTTTTACAGCGCAGTCGCTAGGTATACCATGATTTTTTTTTACTTTTCTGTAAACTGTCTTTTAACTTAATATTTTGCACTTAAACCGTCTCTAAATTAGTCTCTTCGCTTCTCTATTTTTCTGACTGTTGAAGCCAAAAGTTTTTTCAATCATTCATTTCATTTAGTTGTAGCTTTCGGCATCTTGCCACCGTTTTGGCTTCAACTATGTTTAGTAAATGATCAAATCTTTATCTATCTCAGAAATTTTGATATCGTTTGCAAAAATTAATTTTTTCACGTAATTTTGATATCCCATTTACAATGTAATAGCTTAAAAGTAAATTAAAATTAATAACAAATTTATACATTGATATCACTTACGTCATGCTCTCATCGTCTTGTCATTTGCATCTGTGATCATTTTTAATAGCCACATCTTCGCGTCTTTCTTAGCTTCTTAGCTCCTCTCTATTGTTTCCACTCAGCACTGGATAATAACCACTAAAGACTGACTAAAAATAAAGAGCAATAGAATAAAAAAAAAAAATAAATAAAGGCCACACTTAATTAAAGAGCGCGGAGAGGGAGAGTCTCTTTCTCCAGAGTGTGACTCTTTCATTTCAGATGTACAATGCCAAACGACCAACTCCCCCCATCGCGTAACAAACACCACATCAACCGGGGATCAGAGTCTGATCAACACTCCATTTTCCAGGGACCCCAGTGTCCCAGTCCGCTGCCCTCCAGAAGATCACCATCCCCAGTCCAGAGCCACCACAGGTTTTCAGCCACCCATCGACAGCCGTAGTTCCGTGCGACCGGTCAACGCTCATATTCCTCGCTCAGTAAGCCTTTTTCTCGGCCTTTGAAACGTCGTTAAAACAACAATTTCCTAACTCGATTCTTTTTTCATCTTTCAGAATGACTATGATAATACCGGGTCTATCCGCTCTAGGAAGAAAGTGCCACCACCCCCAATCCCAATCAATCAAATGCAAGTGCCACCAATTCAATCGCGAAGCTACAATAGTAACAATACTGAGGCTCGTAGTAGGAATGTCGCAAGTAATGACTGGGCCACTGAGGATAGAATGAACCGGAATACTTTTAATAACGACCGGTAGTAATTCATATTCTTTATATCAAGAGAAAAAGCTCATAATCAAACGTTTCACAAATGTATTTCATTTCTGGCAGAGTAAATCCCATCCACGAACTGCAAATGTTGGGACGAAAAAATAACAACGACTCCGGGGATGATCCGCCCTTCAATTTCCAAGTAAATAATTTCTTATATATATTCGGGAAGTCACATAATTACCCATGTAGATTGAAAGATAAAACAGATTTTTTAAACAATAATGAATTCAATCTTAAATAGTTCCTGAAATTTGCAAACGATAAATTTTTTTTTCATATTTATTGCTCTAAAATCGCAAAACTACATACTGGTATGTGACATCCCCTTTAAGACATGAATTTTCAGAGCCTGCTATAATCAAATTTTTAACAAACCAGGCGATGCTGCGTAAAACGTCGCATCAACGGAACTCGATGAAACGTACACCGGTATACGACAGCTACGGTTCGTCGCAGCCATCAAACTTCCGGTCTAACCGTAACGACGCGTACGAGTCGAACGTGGTGTACCGTAGCGGCGGCGGCAAGAGGGCCGAGTCGCCCGAGTGGAGTCCGAATGAGATGGTGCGCATGTCGGAGAAGTACGGCCGGGAGGGCGCTTGGGGCGGAGGCGGCAGCGGCAGCGGCGCCGATCGGAACGGCTTCGACGTCTCCAACATCAGCGAGAGTATCACCGCCGAGCTCGCGCCCGGCATCGTCGTCGAGGGCTACGTCGCAGACCTCTAAACGCCCCAATCAACTACCCCATTGGCCAACTACGCGAGAGAGAAAGAATGCTCAGTCTCATTCAGAAAGTTCATTACATACACTTGTAGCGTCATGTTAATTAACATTAAATTGTATAAAAATTTATCTGATGCATTGTTCTCTACCACCTATTTAATATACTTTATCGAAAGCTACGTATATTGCTGGGAAATAACCTGAATTAATGGAAGAATAAAATCCCCGTTTGCAATAAAAAAAATAATAAAAACAAATCTGTAATTAAGTAATTACATAATTATTTCATTGCGCGATTATATTGGAAAATTATAATAAAAGTACGAAAGTTTTCTCGTAATAACTAGCCATTGCAATGTTGTCACGGTTTTGAAGTGATCTAAAGTTTTGCAGAAATAAATAGTCCAAGTACATTTAAAGTTGATTTAAATTTTCGTTATTTAATAACTTATCTTTTGTTTATCCACTCTTCGTGAATGATACAAAGTCATACTGTTTCGCTAATTAAAAACTAAATTGGTACCGGTAGTATTTACAAAATTTTCTTTATAACAATGAACATGATTCTTTGCGTAGAAAATCATGGATAGTCTTTTATATTCACTTCCTCTGCGTCAAGTTTCAGAGTGTAGAATCAGAGAATTCAGAACAACTTCAAAATTCGAATATTCCTAACTTAATTTTTCTTCTTCTGCTGTTGGCCAATTCCCCGAGACTCTTGATACTGCATGATGAGCCGTTCCTGAATTTCTGGCAAGCAGGGACTGTATCTCGCGTATTCCATCGTAAATTCGCCCTTTCCTTGTGTGGACGATCGGAGTTCACCTGAGTAGCCAAACATTTCGTTCAGAGGCACCTCGGCGTATACATTGAACCAGCCATCATTTCCGTCCATTCCTACGATGATTCCTTTCCTTCGATTCAGTTGACCCATCACCAAGCCCTATACGACAATCAGTATTTATTCTTGTCTGATACAGCATACAATTTTGAAATTGCTCTGAAACTTACCTGGAATTCCTCAGGACCTGTAATTTCGACCATCATAATGGGCTCAAGAACCTGCCAGGTACCCCTTTCAAAGCACTGTTGAATAGCACCTTGGGCTGCAAGGAAGAATGAGTGTTCCGACGAATCGACGATGTGATGTGCTCCGTCAATTAATCTGAATTTGAGACCGGCAAGTTTGTGACCGGACAGAAGACCTTTCTCGCACATTGCCAAGAATCCTTTCTTGACTCCCGGTACGAATGGCTTGGGTACGTTGGTTCCTACCGTCTCGTCAGAGAACTCGATGTTGGTATTTTTGTGAGGTGGTAAAGGCTGCAATATACCCGCTTTATTAATTTTTTTTTTTTTTTTTTTTTCATGAAAACGGTTGATTTATGACTAAAATACCTCCAGAATACCGATGACTCGACCGTACTGTCCTGCACCGCCACTCTGTTTCTTGTGGAGGTAATCAAATTCACAAGGTGCCGTGAGGGTTTCTCTGAATGCAACCTTTGGTTTGCCAAGCAAAACTGGGCAATTATATTCACGCTCCATCCGCTGGGCGTAAATTTCTAAATGCAACTCACCCATTCCTGATACTATACTCTCCTACACAAATTTAAATTAATTAAAATTATATAAAACAAGTATTAAATTGAAAAATTTAAAAAGAGTTAAACCTTACTTTATTGTCAGGATCATACGTAAAACGGAATGTAGGATCTTCTTTCGTAAATCTAGCGATAGCTTTTGCAAAATTATCGCGATCCTTTGGATTCTTAGGATTGATGGACATTGATACAACAGGTTCTGCTACAAATATCGATTCCATAGAGAGCTCCAAGTCCCCTTTGGTAACGAATGTATCTCCAGAAGCACAATCTATTCCAAACAGTGCGAATATATCACCGGCGTATACTTCATTGACGTCCTCCATAGTGTTCGAGTGAAGACGAACCAGTCGTGATACTCGCACTTTCCTCCTCAATCTCGTATTATAAATATTATCTCCTTTTTTCAACATCCCTTGGTAACACCTGAAGTAAGTCAACTGACCAAACTTTCCTGCTTCCAGTTTGAATGCTAATCCTACGAAAGCGTGGTTATCTGAACGCTCTGGGTTCAAAATTACTTTTTTTGGTTCTTCACTGAGGAAGTAAAGTATTAATATTAAAATAAGAATAAATTATTAAGAAATTTTTAAAAAATATTTTATGTTGGCATCTATAATATTGTTGTACTTACTCTTCTTGTTTTTGTATAAAGGCAAGATTCTCTACTTCTCCAGGATTTGGTAAGTAGTCTAAAACTGCATCAAGCAGAGGTTGCACACCTTTATTTTTTAAAGCTGTTCCAACTAAAACTGGTGTAAATGTTCTCTTTAAACATGTCCTTCGAACAGCAGCTTTAATATGATCCTTTGTAATTTCTGCTTCATTTAAAAATAGTTCTCCAAGTGCATCATCAGCATTACTTACATGCTCTATCAATTCTTGTCTTCTGTCTTCAGACTCTGCATAATAATTTTAAAGTTTAGTAATAATGTAAAATTTTAAATCGTAACAATGTATTATGTATTTACCAGATCTCATATCCTGTGGTATTTCATCCGATCTAACTATTTCTCCATAATTTCCTTCAAAATACAGAGCTTTCTGTTCTATTAAATCAATAACTCCTTTTGTTTCACTTTCCGAACCAATTGGTAATTGAAGAAATGCTGCATTGTGTTTTAGTTTTGTTCTTAATTGTTCTAAAACTCTTTTTGGATTACCTCCCATCCTATCCAACTTATTAATAAAAGCTAAACAAGGTACATTGTACCGTTTCATTTGCCTATTTACAGTTAAAGTTTGTGACTGAACTCCACCAACAGCGCACAGGACCAAAACAGCACCATCCAAAACACGCAAAGACCTTTCTACTTCAACAGTAAAATCTACGTGTCCAGGTGTATCAATAATATTAATATTATAGTCTTTCCAAATGGTGTATGTTGCTGCAGATTGAATGGTGATTCCACGTTGCCTTTCTAATTCCATACTGTCCATTACAGCTCCGACATTGTCTTTACCTCTTACCTAAACAAATCAATATATAAACCATTAATGTAATTTCTGGAATACCTAATATAATATGTAAATACAATATTTTTTATCATTACTTCGTGCATTTCTGATATTCGTCCTGTATAAAAAAGGATACGTTCTGTCAACGTAGTTTTTCCAGAATCAATGTGAGCTGATATTCCTATATTTCTAATTTTCTCAATTGGTCTCTGTTCAGCAAACTTTGAATAACTAGACATGTGACGGCCCTTTACCTAATATTTAGAAATAAATATTATATTACATAATGGAAATATCGCAATCTTTTAAAATTAATAAGTCAAAATTATTATTTTGAATTAAATCTAACCTCAAAAGAAGAAAAAGAACTTACCTCGAAAGTAACCGATGGCAGTATTGTCAACCTCGTAAGGTTTGTTTGACATCTTAACAAAGTTGCAATCGACATTTTTGTAAATTTTTATTTGCTATGCACCAACTATTGTGAAAATAAACTTGATTATTTAAACGAACATGGAATCACCACACCGCCGCAGTTGCGGTCCCCTAAAGCAGAAGGCAGTAAGATCATGCTGCACGGTTGACTATGCACGTGTTTTATATATACCTATATATATTTTTTACAGAGCTTACTCAATCGCTGAGGGATGCAAATGTGCAATGCAAATGAAATTAATGCAACCAAACGGTTAGCCGTGTGATGATTGAACCAATTAAAAAGGTCAGTAGGAATTTTGGCATAAAAATATACTCATTATTGTTTATTTTATTATTTAAAAATATGAAATTTTAATATATTTTCTAGAAAAGTTTGGCTTGGTTAAGTTGCTGGAAAGACAAAATTAACAATGTTTATTAAATTATTTCAAAACAAGTGGAAATTACTTAAAGAACCTCTTTATTTATTACGAAAATGTAGTTCTACCAGTGGGGCACTGATAAATGACAGTAACGATGATTTCAAAAACTGGAAGGAGAAGTTGCATTCTACCATGAATGTTTATGAAAATTTTATAACTGAAGAAGAAGAAAAATCTTTGCTTGGCGAAATTGAACCTTATATAAAAAGACTCAGATACGAATACTCTCATTGGGATGACAGAATTCATGGTTATCGAGAGACTGAATTTTTAAAATGGAATGAAGATAATTTAAAAATTATAGATAAAATAAGACAAAGAGCATTTCCACCAGGTATGCCACAGCTTCGATTTGTTCATGTTCTGGATCTCGCAGAAGATGGGTGGATTAAGCCTCATGTAGATAGTAGCAGATACTGTGGAGAAGTCATTGCAACAATAAGTTTATTGAGCGACTCCATTATGCGTCTCACTTATGTTGGACATGAAAAGGAATATTGGGATGATATTTTTATACCAAGAAGGTCATTGTATATTATGGAAGGAGTTGCTCGGCATAAATACAACCATGAAATATTATGTAAAAAGGATTCTGTATATAAAGGAAATGTAGTTGATAAAAAAAGACGAATTTCTGTAATTTGCAGAAGTGAGCCTGAATAAAACAATCTTAATTCGTTTATAAAAATTAATTTAAAGCTGTTTTATAATTTTAATAATTTTTTAAGACCTCAAGTGGTATATATAGGACAATTTTGTATTAAAGATTTAAAGGTTTGTATCTGCCGCCGAATTTTCAAAGTATATGGGCGTCTGCTAAACCGTTTCATGCAAATCTGATCTAAAGAAACCCAACGCCATCTGTAAAGTAATTTATCTCATGGTTTTAAAGGTTAACGGGTTAATGTTTTCACTTTCAATTTATAAATATAAAAATGTGTAATAAACATTTTATTTAATAATCATCATTCATTGAGTTAAAAAGGCTGAAAATAACTACAGGTAAAATAAAAAGAGATCAATTATTGTTAATAGCTAAATTTCAATCATTTCGTTCATTGCTGTTAATCAATTATCAAACATTATTGATGTAACTGTTTTAACTATTTAAAAAAAAAATAAATTTTGTAGATATTGGAAATGTCGAGTTTAATGAATATTGCAAAAACTGCATTAAAAGTATGGATCCCACAAGTGACAGCAGTCCGCTTTCGATATCATGCAGACAAGAAAAGACTCGTAAGAGCACATGGTTACAAGGACCCAATAGATCAAAAAGGACTTTTAGCACACACAGGAGGTAATAGGCCAGTTATCCAAATGCCCATATATCGCCCTGATAATTCCTGGTCTGAGAGGAAAGCTTTATTTGGTCAAAACGATTACATTGACATACTCGGAAATGAAAATCTTAAGCTTACAAAAATTATGACCAATGTTCCAATGTGGCTCAGAGGTATCAAAGGCACAGAATTTCACATGTTATTGAGAAAAAGGAAAATGTTGAGGCATGGTATCTTTCCCATTGCCAGGCCAACAAAGTGGAAAGAAATGGAAAAAAGAATTTTACAACTTTATAAATTCATGAATAGAAAAACTAAGACTTTCATGTCAAAACAGTAATTGTAATAAAATTGTTAAATTCATTCGTGTATATGTAAAATAAACCTATTTCAATTTATTACAAAATTAATTGTTTATATAAAAAAATTTACATTCACAAAAATATTTTATTTTTCAATAACATAATTTTCTTTTATCTTTTGTAAAGGATTAATATTGTACTAAAGGAAATTATGTAAAAATTTAATAACAAGACAAATCATAAAATAGTAAATTTATTATTTATAAATCATGCATTAATCAACCAGTATAAGATATTTGTCAATTGCAATAAACGTAGCACATACTTGCCTCTCCCACAAAAAATACTTTATTCTTGAATTATTATTATTATCATAAAAAATAGCAATTAGTAATTTGAATTTATGCACACGTTTCGGTTTAAAATAAAATCAATATAAATCATCGAATCACGAGCTTAATGCGATAATCTGCAAGTAAGTACAACTGAAAAAAACATAAAAAAAGTCGATGTATGACTCTAAACGCCTTTAGATCTACATGTAAATGTATTTATACAAAGGGATTGCGAGTATTGTCCATTGTCATTAAAAACCAACGGGCTTATTTTTTTTACAATTTTCTTTTAACATTAAGCTAATCATTTTATTAATTAGGGCCTCTCTTCGTCGCGTCGGACAATTTACAAGTCGAAATTAAAAATGTTTTCCTTTAACCATCACAAATGATAATAAAATAAATTGACGAGAATACCCTTTACATATTAAAAATTCACAATGGCAAAGAGCCAGAAGTCTTTTAAGCAATGCAGCGAAAGGCTGCTTGAAAAATTTGTATAATCCTGGTTTACTGAAACGTGATCGATATATAAAACATTCCATAATCGTTTGTGTTTGTAATACTGTTAAGTTTTTTCTTAAAAAATCTCGTCCGCGCAATTATAAACGCAAGAGTAAAACGCATAAACATTCGAATTCTATATACATAAAATACCGGCAGTCGGTGACGTTGCTTTTGCACAATAACTTCGTTCTCTTCATGATATATCTTACAGATTCATGATTGCCTACGTGATAATTCAATGCAGTAAATTTACAGGTGATTTTGCAAAAAAGAGAGAAGCGTCGTCTCATAGTGTTTGCTAGCATCTAGACTTCTAAGACTGTGCCTCTCGTTCGGGTAGACCTGCAACTGATACGGCTTGCCATTCTTTATCAGAGCATTGATCAGTTGACTCGTATGAAAAAAATGTACGTTCTCGTCTATTAATCCATGAATTATGAGCAGTCGATTTTCCTCGTCAGGAAATTTATTAACGTAGGTTAAAACGGAGCCATTGACGTAACCCTGAAGGTGGTTCTGAGGTAGATCCATGTATCGCTCTGTATAACCCGTGTCATAGAAATACCAAGAAGTCACCGGCGCACCAGCAATGGCCAACTGGAAAGACAAATTTATTCATACAGTTATTTTCCACTGAAACTAATTATTTTTCTCTCGAATAAGAATTTACCTTGAATACATCGGGAAATTGTATTAGGCCCATGAGGCTCAAGTAACCGCCGTATGACCAGCCATGAATAGCTACGCGATTTAAATCAATATAACCAGTCGTTTCGGCTAACCACCTGAGTACCTCGACTTGATCGTTCAGTTCTACCTGGCCCATTTTTCGTTGCAAATAACTTTCGAATAAAAGTCCTCGGTGATGAGAGCCTCGTGAATCTATTAGCACTACACAGTAGCCTTGTGCAGCAAGCATATGCATTCTCAAGTGTCTCATTCCCTGTTAATTTAAATATTTATGATCAGCCGTCTTTTCTCTTGTTCTCTACCGCATCAATTATAATAATCATTGTTGTTTACCTTGAATGTATTAGAAACTAATTGTACTTCGGGACCACCATAAACGTTAAGTACGGTGGGATATTTTGTTCCAGGCTTGAAATTATGCGGCTTAAAAATCATTGAGTATATTATATCGCCCGACGCTATCTTATGGGTGAAAATTTCCGGAGCAAAAAGTTCCGATTCAGGTGTCGAAGGTTCGAGTAAAAATCCAACAGGTGTAAGAGAGATGTTTTCAATAGTCCAATCCGAATGTGTTACTCTAAATACCTACAAAATTAAATAGCAATAAGAAATGTTAAATTAATGAAAACTGTCGGAAAGTATTGATTTGCAATCTGCGATGTAAACTTACTTGACATGCAGGTAAGCTCTTTATTGAACTGTAGACAGTAACCATCATTGTGCATTCTTTATTAAAGTACACATTATTGTAACTATAACCAGGTCTTGTCAGTAATCTAATTTCTAATGGACGGCGAAGAGATACGGCGTATACGTGTTGTTCAAGGGGACCTTCTCTCAAGCCAACAAAATAGACAATCGAGTTCGCTTCGTCGACCCACAGTTCTTTACCTAGCACCTCCCAGTCACCTTGAGTTAGAGCCACTTTTGATATAACGCGTGGCTGTAAAAATGCGCTGTCCATTCTATCTAAAGACTCTTCAACACCATTACCTGAGCCTGTAAAAATAAACGTGTGCTCAATGAATATGCAATATTTAAAAACGACAGCATTTCAATAACGTCTTTAGCATACCAGCTATGCTCGATGTAATAAGATACAGATGTCTATAATTAGTCTCTTCACTACCCCAAATGAACTTTACTTCTGTTGGATCATCACACGGTAAGAAATAAAGTAAGTCATTTACGTTTATCCAAATGGAACTTGTTTCTGAATAAATAACCTGCACACTGGTGGAAGATGGTGTAAAATGATTTTCTGAATTATACACATTCGGTGGTGGTTCACAGAAATTATCTACTGATAACAGAACAAGTTCCAGCCTTTGTTGTAACCTATTTAATAACTGAACCCAAACGCTAAAAGAACATAAATATGATTTTAGAAACCAATATGTTATTAATATTAAAATTAATAACATAAGTATAAAATTATGTTGTTATTATAATTGTTAAAACATACTGTCGACCGTCTCGCATCCAGCCAGCCCTGACCATATACTCCATCCAAGGAAACATAATATGCAATGGATATTGAAGTTCAAGAGTTTCAATATCAACGATTTGCGAAGTGTCTGTAACTTTAAATTGCACTAATTTTAAGTTGCTTCTTGCATTGTTTGTGCCAGCTCTTGGAAATCTAAATTCATCAACGTCATGAGAACTATCAGACGAAGGAAAACAAAATATCTTTACATCGCTTTCATCTACTTCTTCATAAACTATCCTGTAAATTCCATCCATAGATTTAGG
This sequence comes from Eurytoma californica, assembly GCA_035586675.1. Taxonomy (NCBI): domain Eukaryota; kingdom Metazoa; phylum Arthropoda; class Insecta; order Hymenoptera; family Eurytomidae; genus Eurytoma; species Eurytoma californica. Next base: position 15,703,839 of record JAXIUT010000048.1, on the reverse strand, counting down.
CTGCCACCAGTATCCAATGTATCTAGAACCAAAATTTGCAATAGATTTTTAAAACTAAATAAACTAAATTCTTTTACCCAATTTTTAATATTTACCGCATAAATTCTTCTTGCATAACATACGAAGGTGTTCCTGCACTAAGCGGATCCTCAGCTAAGCTTCTTCCTCCTTTTCTTGCGTGTGTTAGGCGTACTGAGGATCCTGTAATGCTGTGAGATAAATGTATATCACCAGCACAGGTATGAGCAACTAAGGCATTATTCCATGGACAAATTTGTGGACAAAGTTTAGCACCAGAAGTTGACATCCTTAATTCAGAAGGAAATAGTGGACCAGACTGAAAATTAAAACAAAATTATTTTCCAGAAACATTTAAACTTCATATTTGAATAAATAATTATTTTATTACCGAAAATCCAGTATCTAAACATTGATAAAGGCTACTAGCAGCTGGAAAGACTAATTTACCACTTTCAGGATGAATCTCATAGCTAGTAATACCCCAGGTGGCCAGTCTTTTCCTCTCCCAAAGCAACTGTTCTTCCTTGGACAATTGATTGGCACTGGAAATACTAACATACAATTAAAATCATAAATCACGTTATAATTAGATTATTTCTGCTTCCACGCACCTTTGAAAGTTAGCCTCTATAACAGGCTGCCACTGCAATCGGTATCCATTAGCATGATCGGAATGAACCACATCTACGTACAAAAGTGTTGTCTCCCACCCGTTGCTAGGTGTACTCAGAAAATAAATTCTTATCCTAAAAGCATGAGCCACATAAAAATGAACTTGATTGCACAGAACAACATCAACAAGATCAACAGATGGTTCAACATATCCCGAATTTGGAGCCAAGAAACCTCGGAGTTGCACCATCTGTTCACCTAAATTCCCGGCGGTGGCCTAGATTACCTTCCATCGGGGAGGGACCTGAAGGTGATGGACCCTGGCACGGAGCCGGCGGACATGCCGGACATGCGCCTCCTGAGGTCGCTCACCACGCCCCTGAGCTCGTTCCAGGTCCGGTGGCCCGGATTGCTCGCGTCGTCCGAGCTGTTGCTCCGGGTGAGCTGCTCGTCGGGGTCGGAGACCTCATCGCCGATGGGGCTGGGGCCCCTGACGGCCGCCGGCGGTGCCTGCAGTAGCGGCTCCACGGCGCCGCTGCCACCGCCGCCCCACGTCTCGCTCCGCGGCAGCAGCTCCTCCATCGCTTGAGCGCGCGCCCACTGCTCGCTCGTCCTCGTCGCAGCTGGTTACGTCACGCGCCGAGGAGGCCCAGCATATCAACACTCCGCGCGCGCGTCCAGACGCCCGAGCTTTATTTTTAGGTTAGGCGCTCGTCCAGTACTCGCCGCCCCCCGCCCTCGCTCCGCGCTACTGCAGCAGTGCAGCCGCCGGCCCCGGGGATGAGAGCAGCGCACCCGACCGACCTGTCACAACAGCCGTGGCGGCATGACACCAAGCGGTCCGCGCTCTCGATTCCCGTCCTCCGAGTGGCTCCGACCTCCCCCTCCGCGAGCTTCGGCCGCTCTCCCTCGCTGTCTCCCTCTCCCGCCTCTCCGTCGCTCCCGTGCTCAAGAGACCACACGCACACCTGCGCCGCGCTGCGCCGAGGAGATCGGACGATATTGGCCGCACGATCCCCGATTCGGCGGCCCGCGAGCTGCCACGTTCCTTGCAATAACCGGCCGCAGTGGCTCTCAACTCCGGTCCCCAGGAGTTTTGTTCTTTCACTTTTTTTTATCCGCTCGTTGTTCCTCTTTTTTTCGCGAGCTATAGCGGTGGCGCGGACGATCTTGGTGCGCGAGACCTTGAGACGGGGGTATACCGAGCTTTTGAGAAGCGGCCAGCGCGGAATATCGCAACGCAGAGCGAAAATGTGCGACAGTGAAAAGCCGCCGTGCATCAAGCCCCTCAAGTGGAGTTTTTGGAGCTACTTTCGGTGGGACACGGTCCTGAGGTTCCGAAGCTTACGCCTATATCCCGAGGTTAGTGCAGGCGCGCGGCCGAGGGGGACAAAAATGTGTATATACGGCGCGATGAAATTTTTAAAGCGCGCGGAATTATTCAGGTGGGCCGCCCCCAGAAAGATCGCGCGCCCGGGCCACTTTAATCTTTCAGAGCCTCGCGCCGAAAGTTTAAGCCGCCGGCTCAAGCGCTGCTCGAGAAGAGTCGGGCTGTGAGCGCAGCTCGGCAAATTTAATTAACCTGCGAAAACTTGTATTCGCGGAATCCGTCTTGCGAGAGGGACGGATGCATCTGGTCGATGCGATAAAGGGAGGCGAGTGAAAAATTTAGCAGGTCTTTTTTATTCGAGTTGTACAAAAAGGCTATACTTTATTCAGTTAGATCTTCGGTTGTGTATAATACAATAAAAAATACACTCGCATCGGTGATACAAGAGTTTCAAAAATAAACTTTAGCGTGCAAAAGGGGTTGGGGCATAGCAGCGTGAAGTCAGCTGTACTTTTTTTTACAAAAATATCTTGCATAACATTCGTGTGACAAGTTCGCAACTTGAAACATTTTCTTCAACGTATGATAATTTTTATTTTTTTTCGCACACCCGTGAGAACTGCTTAATTAAAACGTGTGCGTAAAATTGAATGACTTTCGAACAAACAACGGTTATGAAACAATACAAATTTCCACGATTGTAATTCTCTATCCGGGTGAGCATGGTTTTTATGCGCGAGAAAGAATAATTTTACACTACAAGTTTTCCCGGATTCCGATAACTCGATCGATACATTAGGTGATCAACTTTCAACAAGGGTACGACTTTTCTGACGGGTATGGTCTAGGCTAAACTTTTTTACAATTTTAAGATTCTATTCTTACTTTCAATGTTAGGTACTATACCAACGAACTAATGAGATAAAAATACGTTTTTCACGAAATGTTCATTTTGGAGCAAAAACGTGTACATAAAACACTTTCTGAAAAACGCGTTTACGATTAAGAGATTTTTACAAGTATAAAGATATCTTACGCATACGTACCTTGTCGTTGAAACGATGAATCAGCCAATTTGAATGAAACTTTTGAGAACTTAATCGTGCATACTTAATCAGCTTCCTCAAATGAAACTTTACACAGGGTAAAGAAATGGGCAAAACAAAACTAATATTCTCTTCTTACAATAAAAAAGAAATTTTTTGCTTCTGGAGTAAGTTATGTACACTTCTATTCCTACTACGGAATTGTATATAGTTAAAATATGGTAAAAAATGGAAACGAAATACTTTCATATAGAAATCGGAATAAAAAAATATAATTCTTTTAAGATAAGTAAACCGAGGCTACAATTTCAAAGTATTACATTCTATTATAACTTACTTTTCCTGCTACTGTAAGTATATCAAATATTTATTTTAGATCATTACTTTATCCCACGTGAAAATACACCTGGGGTACTGCGTAGGTTGGGTGCTTTTATTGATTCTGTAATAAATGAACCCGTAATAAATTGACTTAGTTTATTTATGATTTCCTTAGTTCATCAATTAATTAATTTTTAACTTATAAAAAATCTCATGAAACTAATATATAGCTAAAAATTATTACTCATCATAACTGATATAAATAATGATAATTAATAAATATATCATCAGGGTAATTTAACATCGACAGTCTAAAGTCGGATGACCTAATGAAAAAAGGTAATTTCGTTTCCATTTTTATTTTTTAAGGTATAATAGTAAAAACTCAACTAGTTTTCATGATGTAAGATGTAATCGATACTTTTACTTTCTCTATAGGAAACACGGTTAACGTTACATCTATGAAATTAAAAATTAAACAAGTAATTAATGTCAAACAACTAAAATAAAATCGTAGGAGAAAACATGGATTATTATTATTATGGATTCAAGGTTTTTAATGGGTTCTTAATACATCTCAATTTGATTATTTGTTTTTTCCTTGTAATAGGCAGATGATAGTTGTTATCGAGTCATCAGCATCACAAACTTCTGTTAGTTCAGGCAGTGAAAGAAAAAAAAATATTGAAATAAATGCCCACCCGTCGTCGCTGTCGTTAAGGTACTTGATAATTTTGGTCATAGGTGGTTTGTCATTATGCACATACATAATCATTATTGATCCATCAGTTTTATTTATTTATTTCATTTTTAATAATTGTTAGATTCATAACCAATAAAACTGCAGAGTTAAAATTTGTTTGCATACTTTTTAAGGCGCTCGTTGTACGACACTAACGATGATATTCTTTTATTCTTACTTTATTTTATTTTTCATTTCTTTAATTAAAAATGGTAAATTAATACTGCGTTTTTACTATATAAAGACGCATACAGTTTTGACTACTCAACATCTAATGTCACTTTATAAGGCTGAGATCCTTTAGTTATTCCACTAATGTAAATTAATTATATAAAATAAATCGTACTCTTTTTTTGTTTGCTTTGTTTCATCACACTTTCGGTAATATACAATTGCAACATACGTTTTCAAAATCATTGACATTATTAATATTTTCTTCATCTTTCTCAATAAATTACCTTAATTAAGTACTTTACATGTAGAAATAAATAAATAAATAAATTAAAAATAGATAAAGTCGGACACGATGCGTGTATAAATCGAGAAATTAAAAGGACACAAGTGGAATCATCGTCGATCTCCTAGCTATTATAAAGAGCCTAATAGCGACGCGCTAACTCGTCGTCTAAGATTCCTCGATTTTTATTAATCTCATTAATTCTTAATCTTCTTAATTCTTCATACATCTTCGCCTGCATAAGTCGCGCAATCAACCAGACTTCTTTTATTGATATGTAATATAATACATCCTTTTTTTATTTTTTTAATGAACGATTCACGCATATCACATCGCGAATCTGAACCTCGTCTACGTGTGTCGCCTATTGCGGTTCAAAAAAATTCGAACGACGCGTCGCTCAAACTCTCCTCGACTTTTTTTTCTCGTTTGTTTTTTTTTTGTTTCTCATTTTTTTGTACAAAAAAATCTTTACTCGTGATTACTTTTTTCCTTTTTCCATGATTTTTTTTTTTAATAAAATTCCGCGAGCGCCGATGGTTGCAGTCGACCATGGATTTAATAACACAATCTCGCGAGCGTTCGCGCGATTAAAACAGTCGCATTGGAATGAGATTGAAAAAATATACATGTACGAGATACGTTATTGGTCTTAAAATTATATATCATTGTATTACGTAATAGTATAATTGCAATCATGTAATGTTATTTACAAAATAGCGCAGTGATTCCGCCGCTCGCAAATTCGCCACGCTCTCGCGCGCGTCCGCAGTGCAGGTGTATCGAGGCGCGCTCGCAGCCGAAAATCTTCGTCGAGCGGAGGCGGTGTCCCTCGTCGGCGACGGTGTACCGCGCGGGTAAGACTAGAGCGCGATACTCTCCCGCGCCGGGGATTACATATTTACAGAAGTCGCGGGGAGGGCAGAGGGAGGGGCAAGGCCTGCGAGGTCCCCGTAAAAAATAGAGCCCGGCGCCGAATCTGCATCGCTCGTTCCCCCCGCGGGGATACGTCCGGAAGATCGTGGGCCGCGCGCTCCTCGCAGGAGGGAGCTCGGGAAAGGGGGGGCTGGGATCTCAGGTCGGGGAGGACTAGAATCGTTACTAATGGAAAATTCGCTCGCGAGCGCAGTTTGCGTCCGCCGAGAAAGGGAGGCCGCGCGAGCACCGCGGAAAATAGTAAATTGATCGCTGGAATTGACGCTGCGGGCCTCGCTCGTTTTTTCTTTTTTATTGTCATAATCGAAGGCGCGCACTATGTACAAATAGTCGCATCGAGAGGGGATAGGGGGATGGGTGACAGTGATCGATCCGAAGTAGGGGGGAAAGAAAAAAATGGCTTTTTTTCGCTGGTGGGGAGAGGTGGGTTCCACGCACGAAGGTGCCGCGCTCACACACGCGCTTATCTAGACGAGCCGCCGCGAGGGACCATCGAAGGTCCAGCTCCGCCCGTGTTGCTCTTTCCGTCGAGCAGGCTGCTCGTCAGCTTCTTGGCAACTGCGGACTCCCTTTCTCGGAGATTTCTTTTTTTTTCGTATTTTTTCACTGCTTCTAATTATCGTATATGAATAATAAACATTATTGCTTATTCTCGTATTTTTTTTGTTTCCATCACTTGTAATATATGCAATAAGAATACCGGCCGACGTCGCGTGCCGACCGCATATGTATAATAATTCACTGGGGGTGAACTACGGATATAATTCACCTTTTTTTTTAAATCCTTTTTTAGTAAAACATTACGCATTTATTTAAAATGTAACTCCCGTTGAAATGTTTTTTCTTTTTCATTTTAAATTTTCGTACAATATGTATATGTATTTCATACAACTATATATCGTACCTATGTTTGCATGGAAGAACATGATGCCATTTAATGTTTTTTTTTATTAACAGGTTGAGTACGGTAAATATCAGAAAAATTTCCTGAACACGAAACCTTTTTTCCATTTAAAAGTGTTTTTGTATATTCAATCAACGATGAAAAAAGTTTCACAAATATTTGCAATTGGTTTTTTCATAAATGTTTTCTTTTAATTTAAAATAAGAATTAAAATGAATTGTTTAAAGAAGGAAAAATAAGAGATCATTATTTCTCAATTTTCCGCAAGATACATATTAAAAATTGACTTGCTTACGCAAGGAAGTATGCAAGTACCCCAATTCTTTTTTGTATTGCAAAAAAATCCGTTACTTCATATTAAAACAGTTCAGTTTTTCAGGCAGATACGGCGGTACGTGTTAGTAAATCGCACAAAAACAATCATAATAATGTCATGTCAATAAATCGTTGTGAAATACTCGAAAGCTAATGTACAATTTACAAATCAGCATCATCATCACCAAGAAAAACTCGTTACTTACTTTTCGCGCAGCACTCAACCTGTTAAAATGCCATTCATCGTATATCCTCGGCTCCGAGATTATGCACGGTACGCATGGGTCCCTTAACGATATAGAGAACGTGCATCTGTCAACGCTCAATTCCTCTTTTCTTCGAGTACGGCGCACTCGCTACAAGACCGCAAAAAAAATCCATTCCACTCTGTCGTCAGCCCTGAGCGGCTCTGTTTCCACTGATCCACCGTAGTGCTGCGCGCGCGCAAGTAGATAAGGGCCGCTCGCCGGTCAGACACGCGTGCGCGAGACAAAAAAAAAGGCATCACTTTGTCAAGCGGCTCTTGCTCGTACACGCTCTCTCCACTCGTCGCCCGCGCAACGCCCGCTCGTTATAGAAAAGTTAAACCTTCATTTTTGCCCTTTCGTCGTCTTCGATCCGAATTACAATCGGCCATGTGTCGAACCGATCCGATTTTTATTACCGACATCTCAGAAGAAAGAAAAGCCGAAAGTATGGAACAAAATAAGCGTGCCACGCTTTTTCGGGCACGTAGAGTACCCGATTTTTTTGTTAGAGACCAAAGTACGCTAGATTAGTGACATTAACTAAAAAAAAATAGAAGGTTGCTAATGACTGAAATATGTTGAGTAAAACGAGTATACAAGCAAGCAAGCAAGCGAGTACACAAGCAGATACCGTTTAATAAAGCTCAATTACCAGTGTCTCACCAAAAAAGGATATTCTTTTCTTTCTTAAATTAGCCGTAAAGAAAGGCAGGCTCGCTCGCTAAAATCCGAGACTCACCGGGGGTTGTTACGGTTAGATTTTTTTTACATGTGGCGAGATCGGACTCTACCGAGTACACTGCTTTCTTTCGCTTTGAAAACCAGCAGGCAAAAATAATGGCTATTTAACTCTTCTAAAGTATCTCTTTTTTTGCGCATTTGGCCTACGTACAAATTAGTCCTCTTCGCTGACTCTTCAGAATTGCGCTCGCAGTAACGTTGCGTGTCGCTCGTGTCACACTTGCAATTTGTCTAAAACCACTTCCAGGAAGACAAAAAAGTAGTACAATAAAAAACTCTTATGTCCTCTGAATTAAAAAAGAAGCGCGGTTATAATGCAAAAATACGATAAACTAAGAGACTAAACGACTTTTACTAATTAAAGTTCCAACAGTTCTAGCCAAAAAAATCTACTTGATCGTACTTTTTTTTTCGTTATCCTTACCTGGCTTTCTTGTCAATTTCTCAAATTTCTGTCGGCTCCGTCGCTGAAGTCCGGGTCGTCGGGTCTGCATTTCATCCAAGAGATGTAAATAACGAAGGATAAATAATTGGTAATTAAAAAATAAATAAAATAGGTGTTTAGGAAAAAAAGACAATATGTAGAAAAAAAGATATGTAAATATCGCAAACACACAGACCAACACAGTAAATATTACTTTGGCATGTAAATAGGAGGTGGGCCGGGAAGTATAGGCGGCTGGGTAAATCGTTTATAAAAAAAAAGTAAGATAATAAATGGTAAAAAAAGTATGAGAGGTAAATAAGTGACAGATACGAGGAAAATACACAAACATGTTAGCTACAAGTTTTTAAACTACTTTATTGGCAATTTCTCTAGGCATGTCGACTAAACTAAAGTTACGTTTCTCATTTATCGTATCGGTGTTAGTGAGTGATTGCTTTGACTTGACTTTGACTTGCTTGTAAGTGAGTGAGTCATAATCTCCATCCATACGTACAACAGGAGGCTACATACATGCGCGCAACTCGACATTCGATTCTTCTACAAAATTATTTAATCTCCTGCCGGCCACTTTTAAATCCATCATTGCCTTAAAAATCAGCCACTGCGTTCTTCGAGAAGAACCTCTCCATCCTTTCTTATTCTCAAAAATTTATAGTTTTTTCACTAAAGTTATACTACTAATTATTACTACTATTGATTATTGCTTTCGGAAGCTAGATTACGGAAGAGTCGAAAATATACAGAAAAAATGCATGCACTTTTATATATAATATTTATATATGTATAAATGACGGCTCTCAACCAAGGAGGCGTCACGTTCATTTTTTTTCTCATTTTTTTGACTTGGCGAAAAGAAAAAAAGTAGTTAAATATTAAAAAAAAATATATAACGGAGGGAGGAAACAAATTGTTCCATTAATTATTGTTATTAACATAGAGCGCCGCTCACATTATAAGACGCGGCGCAATCTCGCGCGTTTATTTATTGTAATGTCGCGGGGCCCCAACGACCGGTACGCTGATAGAGAGCCCCGTGCGTGTGGTTATTAAAATTTATTTTTTCAATCCACCATTATCGGCGCTTCGTACACGTTATCCTTTCTATTTACTACTCTTTTTCATTAATCGATATCGTTATGTATCGTCTATCTCTCTCCTTCTCCCTTTCTCACACTCAAGTTTCATTAAACTCTTTTCGTCTTTTTATGAACCTCGTCTCTTTAAATTCTACACCGATAATAACTACGCTAAAAAATGACGATGATAAATCGTGTGACGATGATGACGTAACATGATGAGAAGATGCGATGATGCTGGTAGTCGAGCTACGGCGGCATGATATGACGTGTATGTGTGAGTGTCTAACAGTAAAAAGTTAAGTCTTTACAACGGACTACCATATCGTCGATGGCAGCTGTAGCAATAGTGTGGTTAGCGAGAACAGTAGTAAATGGCATTAATTACAAAATAGTGAGGAACGCCCATTGCAGTAATGTTCCTGCTAACCCATTATCACCTTTTTATTACTTCATTTTTTTTTTACTACTTTTTAGATTTTTCTTATTGTTCTTCCTCGTTTGCTTAACCATGCCTCATTCTCTTAAAATTCGCACTATTTTTTTAAATATAGTTTACAATCTCCGACAGTCGAAACGTTACTTTGAAACTCGAGTATTTTATTCGCTTAAAAATTTCATCGTAATCTCATGTGTAAGAAAGGCGAGAGTCCAGAGAAAATCATCGTAATGAGTATTGACAATCGTAACAACAATAGTAGTAATAGGCGTAAAAAAAAGAAAAAAATATCTAAGTTTTTTTAATGACTATGATAGTGATAGTGATGTTAAAGGTAATGAATATATAGTTCATTTAATAACCGACATGCGTCTCGCAACTAAGATCCGAGGATCCTACTAATACTATAATGGTTAGATTTCAAACTACACAATGCTATGAAACATAGACAAACAAAGGAAAATAAAACAATTATTATATTAATTAGTGAGTTTTTAAAGTGTAAAAAAGATAAAAATTACGAAGTTCACAGAGTCTCAGAATACTTGTATAAAAAAATCGTGTGAAAGACCAAAAAAAAGAAGTTGTAGCAGTACGTGTGGTAGTGACGGGAAAAAAAAGTGGTTTCGGACGCTCGGAAGTGTGACGGCATTTCGCTCCGCAAAAATCTAAGTTACGTCGTAAACTACTTTGACCACTACGTATTTGTTATCCATTTGTTTTGTTTCGTTAATCGACATCCGCACAGCTTAAGTTTAAGTTTCGATACATCAGTGGTATCGCGAATCCCGGGATCGCCGGTAATAAGTAACCTCGGTGTAAGTCGCGAGGGCCGGAGAGGAAGCGGTTCCTTTTCTCGCCAATCGGGAGAGAGAAGAAAAGGCGAGGAGTGAGGGGGAGGATTCAGCAGTCGAGTTTAAAGCCTCGCAGTCGCGCAATGAAATGTTCTCGACCCTCGCTCGGAGAGAGGGAGAGGCGGGAGGGTTTAAGTAATAGTCGCGCTCGCAAAAAAACATATGACGTACGTAAGTCTCGATGCAGCCGCCGATCCGCGGCTTCCCTCCCCGGGCTCCCTCACTCTCTCCTCGCGCCGCCGTCGCGGAGGGAAGAGAACGAAAGGGCAAGGAGGACGAAGCGAGCCCAAGTTTAGCGACGAAGTATAAGTAATCGTAATACTACTAATAATACTTATAAATGACGATAATTAACTTAATTAAGCGCTAATTAATAATAATAATATCAGTACTTAATATCATTGATAATAAATAAAGTGGGCGGTGGGAGGTGGGGGCGGGGAGGGCTTTGCAGGAAGCCTAACGCGTTGCTCTGGGTGTGCGAGTCGGAGTCGGTTGTGTCGGCTGGAAACGGAACGGTCGGGAGGAAAGACGCTCGGCGTTGGCGCGGGCCCGGGCAGCGCTTAGACGTACATGCCCATGCCGTACATGGAGCCCCAGTCGACGCCCTGGAAGCTCGACATGTCGACGTTGGTGAGCGAGTAGCCCTGGTAGGGGTTGGGCGGCGCGACGCCCGCGGCCGCCGGCGAGTTCGCCTGCGGCTGGCCAGGCCCCTGCTGCCCGGCCGGGTTCTGCGGCAGCTGGGCCCCCGGGGCCGCGGCCGCGGC